>JBBPDH010000031.1:550070-563438 GCA_037974565.1 Clupeocharax schoutedeni
ACACACACACACACACACACACACACACACACACACACACACACACACACACACACACACACACACAAATATGAACAGAAAGACCAGTAGGTTCTAGATCATCTTATGCCAGTAAACAAACACACACCCTCACCACACACTCATGTATGCAAGCTTTTTGGCTGATGATGCAGTATTGAACTAAAGAAGAAGATCCAAAAACATTAAATTGAGCTTTATTACAAAAGAACAACAGAGCCCTCTCTCACACGTCAGCACACAAAAATATACACCTGAAGCTTAGCTTACACATGTGCACTCGAGCTTGTTGAGGAGCACAATGTAGCAGGAGGCCAGCAGCTGGCTGCCCCTTTTGAATTATTAAACACACAGACTCTCCCCTTTGTACACAGGTGTGTGTGTGTGTGTGTGTGTGTGTGAGTGTGAGTGTGTGTGAGTGTGTTTATCTTCGCTTTGTATGGATGTGTGTGTGTGTGTGTGTGTGTGTGTGTGTGTGTGTGTGTGTGTGTGTGTGTGTGTGTGTGTGTGTGTGTGTGAGTGTGAGTGTGTTTACACAAGGCCTACCCCAGGTGCTTTAGAATCCCTTAGGATTGCAGATGAGGATTGGGTGCCTCTACTAGCTACACCCCCACCCACACCCACACACACAGGGCAGATTCCGCAGTTGCGCGGCTATTGTCATTACTCACCTTCATGAGAGAGAGAGAGAGAAAGAGAGAGAGAGACAGACGAAGGGGGGGAGCTAGAAGAAAGAAAGGTGAAGACTACATACTACTTTGAGTCATTTACTGTCTGACTTGACGTCAGGTTTGATTCTTTGGTCAGTACTTACATATTTACAGCTCCTTTGTGGCTAATTGTATGACTTTCTCCAGGCTGGTAGAACATGGTGGGCCTGGCTACTTCCTCAGCAGCTGTTGCTGGTAGGTGTTTCATTACTCATCCTCTTATTTTTGCTTTTTTTCCTCTTCTGACAGTCGTGTAGTACTGAACGTCTCTTGCGTTTGCACAAATGGCTTATATAATGATTAAACCGAAGCTTGTCAGATTGTTGGAGTTGGTTGTACATAAGGAAAATGTGGATCAGTGTGCAAAATCAAACCAAACACCTGTTTAAACTGAACTAAGAAACACCTGTTTAAAGTAAACAAATAGCTTAACAATTTTAAATCCTTGTAAAAGTTGAGCATAACCTATTTCAGCATCCCTATTTGTGCAAGGGTAAGTCCGGTATAGGTTTTTTACACAGATGTTGATTGTGTTTCTAAGTTGTAGCATGGTTCTCACAAGTGTGGAAATCACTGTCTCAGTTTACTGTCTCTGCTTGTATCAGCTTAAAGGTGTTTATATGGGTTTTTCGATGAGGTGAGGAATGTGTTCAGACATTGTGTGAGGGGGTGGGTGCTAAAAGCACTAGTTCAGCTAAGGGGAAACCACCAAAATACTGCTTGCAGCCCAGATTCTTCAATACAGATTGAACATTGTGGCCCTGGCTACATCTTCAGTAACGAAGGGTTGCTTTTTTAAGCTAGAAAGAAAAACAGAGAATCATCTGCCATAGGCCTCTCAGATCTCACTGACAGATGGGGAACATATAATGTAGGTCTGATCTGAAGGAAAACAACAGACACCCCTGCCCTCGTTGGAGAAAGCAGGTTGGCCACAGCTCTGAGCACGAATGTGGGTTTCTGTGTTTGCAGTACAGTGTTTTGATGTGATGTGTTATCAGAGAGGACCACATGTGTGGCTCTTGGGAGGGGAGTGGGCATGTAGGCCCATGCTGTGCTTGGCTTTGGAAGTGACCCTCCACAGGTGCAGCTGAAGATAAAGAGGAGCTCAGTACGTTTGATCTCCTCCATTGAGGGTGTATCACTGTGGGAATCGTATATGCTTCACTTCACTAGTGTTGCTTTAAGCTTGGGCTCAAAGGAGGTTTTTTCATTAAGAGCTTTGGATGTGCTGCATAACATGGTTAGGAAAATCCTAAGCCTAACCTAACAGGTATGATACTTTTTAAAAACCAGATTACCTATAAAAAAAAGACCTCGATATGCAGACTGTGTGATCCAGTCCTTTCTTTGTTTACCTGTTAGGCAGCAGCGATATGTTGAAAACAAGATTTACTTTTTCTAAGGTTTGCGAACACACTGGAATGGACAAAACATTTTAGTACAACAGTAGTGCTATGTTTGATATACATTATTGAGAATATAAAATGCAAATGACATGTTTTGACATTTGGTCAAATTCCATGTTTTGTTAAGATTTTAAGTGAAAATAAACCCACAAAAAGCGGACGGTTACTGAATTTTCTTTAAATTCAGAAAATAAATAGTCTGTTCTCAATCAGACTACTTATTTTCTGAATTTAAAGACTACTTTAAATTCAAACGTGTTGTTCTGATGTGGCAAAAACAAATTTCATTTTAAACTCATTTTATTTTAAACTTTTTTAAATGTTTACCGCTTTTCCTTTAAAGAAAATGTAAAGATAACCCCCTATTCGCCGCTTTAAATTTAATTTACAGTATTATAAATACAGGTCTTTAAGAACAAAATGAAATACAAGAGAAACACTGAGACGCTCCAGAGGAGAGATTCTGGTTTGCAGCTGCCACAGATGCTACAAATGGCAGCAGCAAGGAGAAATAAATAATCAGAAAACGTTATTGATCGTGAAGGAAATTGCACAAAACCTGGTTGCTACTGCTAGCTGTTAGCATTAGCAGCATGCGCAGAGCCAAAACCAAGACCCGTACACAAAAGAAACTCTCTCTACCTACATGTTTAAACAGGACACAACTAATATTAAATGAATAAAGATAGCTGTTGAATATTGGTGGAAAAAAGTTGAAAACTCTAAAATATGAACACAAGACACATACTGAAGCAGGCCTGTGTCTGCACAATATATAACATTCTCGGATTGGCTACTTTCAGACCTCCCACCTTAAAGTTACAATGTTAAACTGACAATATGTTGCCAATTGCCCATATGTTTTTGTATACTAAAAATTAAAAAAAATAATAATGAAATTAGTCAAAAATAAAACATAATGACTTATACTTTGTAAAGCATATATTGTCATATAATTTATCATAATAACATGATAAAATATCATACTGTAGAGTAATGTATGGCTGTCCAAAAAAGGTTATTTACTTAGTTACAACATATTTCTATAATAAATAGATCTTATGCTTGAGAATCCATATCTACTTGTCACAGAGGGCTCGGGGAACAAGGCGCAGATGCAGAGTTCCATGTTACTCTTTACTTTATTTACAAAAACAGGGCTGAAACACAAAGCAAACTCAGCTTAAAGGCCATAACACAAAGCAAACACAAACACCAACAGTTCATGCCCTGAAGGCAGACAGGAGCCGTGTATAGGCATCAGTGGACAAACATAAAGGCATAAACAAAGGCACTCTAAATGCAAAAAATACTAGGATATGAACTAATGACAACAGATAATCACTTTACATAAATATAGGACAGATGACAGAGGACGTGAATTTGACCACTATGACCATATACATTAATTTTCAAAATAAGTGTCTTGCATAACAGAAATTAAACAATGGTGGCCTCTAGCGGCCGCTGACCAATAATGTCACACTGCTACTCGTCAACCACACAATCTGATGGCACCCACGCTCAAACTGAACAGCTTATGGTTTTATGATTTTCCAAATTTAGGGCATTCCCAAAGAGACTGCCAACATGTTACTCACTCCCAGTTGTTGTTGTATGTTTAGTTACTGCTCAGCCATGTCTCCTGTAAGGGGTCAACTTCAGGCCATTGTAGTGAACTAAACTAGCCTTTTCTCTTTGTGAGTGCAGGAGTCCTGTGTCAACAAGTCTGAATGGAGAAGTTTTAAACATTTAAACATGCACACTTAAACAAGATATACACACATGTGGGAGTCTGCCCTGGCAGACTGAAAAGGCAGCTGAAAAGCATGGTGGGTGGAAGAAAGGTGTTTTTGCAGTAGGGGAATCAACAACAAACAATGGCTTTTGTGCTCCCTCATGTGGCCTTTGGATTGAGAGAGCGTGTTTTCCGCTAGAGCTCTGGTGACCTACATTTCTCATAATAATTTGAGTGTCAATGGGCGTATGCATGCAACTGTATATGTTTGTGCATAAGTGTGTGTGTATTTCTGTGCGGCCCATAAACTCTTCACCTTCCCCATGGAGAACGCTGATGTTGACTCATTTTGACATGATTACACGTTTCACTAATAAATCTCACAGAACTTTGAGATTAGGATAATGGCTACAGGAATGCTGTGCAATATAATGATATTTTAGCAATTATGTCATAAATATGGCCACATTATGTGATAAATATGGCCACAATGTCATGCCTCCTTCAAAGAGAGCATAATGATGTGTTAAATAAAAATCTCTGCATTCAGTTTTTCATACAGTTGTTTACAATCTGTACTAGGAATGGATGCGGAGAACTAAATTGGTACTGTTTCTTAACTGGTTGATGCTGAAATATTAATTTGGACAAGTGGTGCTGCTTTTGGTATTTATGCAGTATTAATGCATATTAGCATAGCTGGCTTTTTCGAATGGTTTATGCTAGACTAGATCATGTGTAGCGGTTTCTCCTCCCTCATCATAAATATACAAGAAACTAAGGGAACAATTTAGCTGGTTATTTCTCCAAACAGTAATAATTAAACATCTGTCCAATCATTCCACATTGTTTTCATGTGATGTCTTTATTTTTTCACTTGCAGCAATAAGAACACCGATAAGTATCAGTCTCAGTAAACAGCATCAGTATCAACATCAACATCAGTCATTTCCTAATTCTTAGGCCCTGTCTTCAGGCATAGTCTTTCACCTTGAGACGATTATTAACTTTGTCTCTTTTTTTGTCTCCAAACATTTTCTTTATCTAGAAATGTACTGTCCAATCTCTCTCCTGTCCATTTCCTTCATGCCTTTATGCTCTTTTCCCCAGTGTGACCACTGCCTGTAGATACATTTTAAAAAATTGAGAGCATTTCTTCTTGTCTGAGGTGCTGGCATATGAAAACAATTCAGGTCCTGACCCATCACGGCTGTTTATCACTGTAACACCCCAGGCCCTGAGGTAGATGCTTTGGCTGGACTCCCCTGCTGTCTGAGCCAAGTTGTCCAGATGCATGATAGACACAGATAATCACAGCCACTCCTTTTCAAACTTCTCTCCCTCACTCCTTCACTCCTTCTTCCCCCTCTCTAGTGCTGTGGTGGTGCTGTTGACTATGAGCTCATGTCCATTGGGTCAAGAGGTGTTCGCAGAGCACGTTTATTTTTCTCAAACAAAGCCTGGAGATTCCGCCCACACCGGCAGGCCTCCTGCTGGAATGCGCTCCCCTCAGGGACATTGATGAAACTGATTTATTATTGTACTTTCCTCTGAGCCCCCAAAAAACTGGGTGGTAGGTTTGTTTGAACTTGCAACGCAGGCATTTTTGATTGTGTTTTTTGCCTCATTTGCTTACCATGCAGGTTTGAACGGACAGGTTCCGCATTAGCACTTGTAGTCCAATATGGACTGAGAACATGCAGCTTAGGAGGCATTTACTGGAGTGCCGAGTGTGCAGTTTGTGGGCAGCAGCATCTGTTGCAGCATCCCTAGAGTGCTAGACTGTGCATGTCTCTCCTCCAGTGACATTTGAGAGCTGCTAGGTTTCAGCCGAGGCTGTGGTGCAATAAAAGTAACTTAGGACTACATCTTAACTAGAACGTAAGTTATTATACGAGTGAAAAGTGTGGTGGAGAGGTCCAAGAGTCAGTAGTGTGAGGGCCTTGACTTACCATATTTACACCAGTGTGTTTTTTAGCACTGTACCCCTGGCATTTGTGGGTATTTTAGGTATTTTAAAACTGGCTACAGATAACATGTAGGTGTGGTTCTGTTGCTATTGCTTCATGCTATACTGTGTTTCAAGTGTTGAACAAGTGATCATAACCCTGTAGTGGATAACTTCTTGGTCGATGTTACATTTTTGCAGATAGTCTGAGTGAAGAGTGATTAGTATAAAATACAATACAATTCCTCTAGGAAGCCATGAATTTGTTCCACACGGCTGATATTGTTTTCACCGTAAATCTGCTGCTGGAAACAACACTCCCAGTCAGTACCTTTTATTTTTATTATCATTCAAATAAAGCCTTTGATTTAACCCTCCATGCTACTTTCTTTAAAAAAAAAAAAGACTGTGCATCCCTAGCCTGGATGAAGGGAAAAATCTCATACCATTGGATATCAGTAATCTGTGTTCAGATTTAAAAAAGGAACTTAGAGTCAGTATCTCACAAAGACAAATCATCTGGGCTAGCCTGCTTTGCTTCCTTCTGTTGATCAGCCAGTTAGAGACAGCTGATGACACTTCTGGCCAGTGCCATGCTATGCAAGACACACTACAAAAACAAGGGTTGATGCTCAACCCCAGACACAATGCTTACCCAACTGATATGTTAGAGCACTGACAAGCAGTTACATAGTATAGTGGATAACACCACTACTCAACAAAATGAAAACTGGAGTTTAGATTTTTCATTCAGGCATGAAAACCAGTGCTATATTGTTATTTTGCCCAATATATTGCAAAGTTTTGGCAAAAAAAAAGCTTAGTGAAGGTGTGAGCCTTTTGGGTTTAAATATCTCGATGTAGTCTGGGTATTGCTTCAGAAGAGCAGGCTGCTTGCCACAATTCAAAGGGCAGGTCTTTGTTTCCATGTGTATGTGTAACAAGGGGTTGGGTTACGAAGGCCGGATGATCACATCCTAGAGAGACTACTGGGACGTTCTGAGGTCCAAATCTGTTCCAAGTTACAAGCCGGCTAAACCGTCATCGTTCCTGCCTATAACTCATACTCTCCTCTGACAGCACTGGAGACACTCGATGGAATATAATGTTACAGTAAACCATGCATCTTTCTCTTTCTCCTTTCGGGACCAGAAAGCACAAAATAAAGTGTGCCTTAAATCTACATTAGTAATAGTCATCATGTTTCTACAAGGACAGTTGTTTTTATTCGTGTTGTCATTCTGTGGTCATTATGTGACAGCAGGTGATATAATTGACCTGTTGTTGTGACATTCATAAACAGTTGTATAGTCTGGTGTCTTATGACCTCTAGCCTTGATCTTTGACCATCAGCGATGGAGCTGTTGATGACTGAGCTGAATGTGCTGCTCAAGCTGCTGGACCATGAGAGCTTGAGTTCTGCTGCTGAGGAGAAGAAGTGTGCCGTGAGGAACCTGTTGAAACAGCTGCAGCCCTCAGGTGGTTCTTGGTGATTTAATCATTTTTAAAAATCATTGCTGTTTACATAGAGGCTTAAGACACAATGCATTTGCATATTTCACAGTAAACGCTTCCATTTTTCTTATTGTTTTAAAATGGTTAGGTCCAATTGTAGGATTTTCTTGAGAAAAAAAACTGACAAAAAATGAAATAAAAACATGAATATAATCAACTTCCTGTTTACAGTTGCATTCAGCACAGTTGTAACAGCTACAGTCTCAATCTTAAAGTGTTTCTACTGGAATGGAAATATTTCTTGAGGTTCTTATGTAATTTCTACTGTATGAAGATGCCATGAAACTAGTTTAGAAAGCTTTATTAGTCTTATTTCTAACCCAACCCTATTTTTTTTTTAGTTGCTGGAAAGGAATACATGTACATGAACACGTCTGTTTACAGAAATGGCACTAGCTTTGTGGAATCTCTCTTTGAGAAGTTTGGTGAGTAAGAGCAGCTTTGCCAGGCTTCACACAGCACATCCCATTGCTGCTGATAATTAAGCTCAATAAAAGTCTTTCCATATCGCTTCCACAGATTGCGAACTTGGTGACCTGAAAGTTGAGGTAGAAGAGCAGAAGAAAGACCCAAGCCAAACAGACAAAACCTCTACATCTAAACCTGTAAGGAAACTTCTTCTCATAAGTATTCCCCTTCCTTACTTTCTGAGCAGCGACCGCCAGGTTTGAGTGAAATGTAAACCCTGGTGTCCGTTTATAATAAGGGCGGTGCTGTGTCAGGGTGAGGTATGGTAGGATGATTAATCACCCTGCACTAGAGCTTCTCTCCAGATGCAAAGCAGAGTCAGGGCCAGCTAGCCATCTTCAAGTCACTATCCCATGTCATAACCCAGTAACCCCAGTGGCCAGTTCCCTGAAGGCCCAAGATGACTTAATGAGTTAAAAAGCTCTTCCAGGTTTTCCATACACATTTCTGTGCCAAGGCTTATCCTTGACAAGTGCCTATATTCTAACAGTGCTCATTTCTAGAGACTGCCTGACACTGTTTTGCTTATTCATGAAGCATATGGCTTTCCAGTTTGATTTGGGGTCACATATCATAGTTATTGGGCTGACTTTGCCATATTGGTTGCCACCATTGCAGGGATTAGAAAAGAAATGCAGATATTGATTATGAGGATGTTTTAATGATATTTTAATGTTTTTTTCTTACTAGAGGACACCAGACTCCCCCCCACCCCTGCCCAACACCCCTCCTCCAGAGGATTACTATGAGGAGGCTGTGCCACTCAGCCCAGGCACTGTGCCAGAGTACATTACTAGCCGCGGTGAGTTTCCCCACAACTGCTGCACCACTGAATATGTTTTAGCTCGGCACTCATACTTGAACTGTGTTGAATGTTCTTGTATATATTGAGAATCTGAGTACATGTTTATTCATTAATCAATGTGCACAATGTGCTCAGAAATTTTGCATGTTGCTTTTTGTGACTGTTATTTGGTATGTGGCCTTTATCTTGCTGGCCGCTAGGTACCTCCAGTCCTCCCAACTCCATTGAGGATGGGTATTATGAAGATGCAGACAACTACCCCACTACCTGCATTAATGGGCAGCGTAAAAACTCCTGTAAGTTGGGAGCATAGCTGCATGGCATAAATGCTTTATTTACATATACTTCTTAGTGCTTCTTGAAGGGTATACATTATGAATAGTTTAGATTGGCCCACTTGGAGATTCTGAGTTCAATCTTGGAAAGACCCTCCCAGCTTGACATGTTATCTTTTAGCTGACGTAACACAGTTAGCTGTTAGCATTCTGAGCATTTTGCATTGTCTAAATGTAAGATTGTACATGTTAGTGGTAGATCGATAAAACATGGGATCGCTTCAAATGATTTGGAGGAGTATTGTAATATGCTTATCAGCAGCATCTGATGGGGGAGACCTACCTAAAGGGTAGAAATTACATTGAGTAAAATGTGGTAAATAGTTTTTTGTTATTGAATTGAAATAATTTGGTTATTTTCTTATCTTGATGCCCAGATAATGATTCAGATGCACTGAGTAGCTCTTACGAATCCTATGACGAGGAAGAGGAAGAGAAAGGTCAGCGTTTAACTCACCAGTGGCCCTCAGAGGAGAACTCCATGACCCCGGTAAAGGACTGCCGCATATGTGCCTTCCTACTGAAGAAGAAGCGTTTTGGCCAGTGGGCCAAGCAGCTGACTGTGATCCGTGAGAACAGACTGCAGGTGACCAGCTCTATGAAATTTGCCTTCTCAGTTTCTTGAGACAACAGTAAAACAAAGTCAGTACTTAAGCTAAATGGCTTGGCATGCAGTAGGCTAATTTCAATTATGGAGGGACTATTACAAGAAATAATTCACTAGTTGTCTATAGGCACGTATTCAGCTTATTCCCACCTTAGACTAATTTACCATATAAGCAACTAAATGCAACAAGCTGTGTTTATGTGTGTTTCTGTTTAGAACAAAGACTTCACGTTTATGTAACTGCAGTCTGGTATCCATGTGGATATACAATCGAAGCAGCTCTGCCAGTATATTTAGTGAGGTGACAGGATATAGATCAGGTAACACCAAAGAAAGCTGAACTACTGCAACACAATAATAAAATGATAACAAAACGTTAGCTAGCAAATACTAGGAAAAAAGTGTATATCAAAATGTGAATTTTGATCCACTACATGTTTGTGTGATTTTGTCATCCTTCTAATTGAGCGAATTTTTTGTTTATCACAGTTTTGTCTTGTTTTGTCTTGCTTATGTTACCAGCATTTTTATATGGGACTTTCACACTACACCTATGTGCTTTAGTTAATAAGGTGTAATTTTGGTGTGTAGATGGATGTTCACATATGATTTGTTAAGTTCACTTTTTCATACAGGCCTTGCAGTTCTGACTGAGCGAATTTACACCCTGTACCCATTTGTGTTTCTTTACCTACCAAATCAAATCAATTTAGAAGCAAACTTAATGCAAAATACATCTAGCTTATTTAAAGAATAGGAAGCATTGAAAGTTTGAGAACTAAGTTGTTTGACATACAGTACGAAAACGTTTTTTTCTATAATGATTGGTTTAATGGGATGATGCTTGTTCATATGCAGTTACTACACACATTTTTCATAGCTTCAATAAAATGTTTTCACTTTCTACTGTTTTGTGTCCTAGAGGCACTTAAAATACTTGGAAAAAACATTTAGCTATTGTCACGTCTCTGGCTCGGGGGAGTGAGGCGAGGCACAAGCTGCAGATTCCAAGATGGTTTTTTATTACAAAAAGACAGACTCTACACAGAACTATAAAACAAAACGAGACACAAACATACTTATCAGACATATCAGACACAAGAGGAATGGGGATCGAGGGTCTAAATGTGAGGGATAACCAGCCCCTAATACAACCTCTCTGTGAACTTAAATACATCCTAGAACTGGACAGAAACCAATCACAGACAGAAAACAATGTTTCTCAAACTAAAACAACTGACGTAGCGAATGCACATGGTTCAGAATGCACATGGTTCAAAATAAAAGTCTCTAGTACTAAACCTAACCAGCAGCGGCCTCTACTGGCCGCTGACCGAGACGTAACAGTACACAGACTATACACAGAACTATTGAGGCACGATGACCTTAAACACTAAACATAATTATAACGTCAGCCACAAGAGGAACGGGTATTGTTCGGGTAAACGTGAGGGATAACCAGGCCCTAATACAACCACTCTGTCAACTTAAATACATCCTAGACCCAGACAGAAACCAATCACAGACAGAAATCAATATAACTCAATCTAAAACACCTGACCTGGTGACATGGTTCCAAAAAAAAAAATCTCTAGTTCTAAACTTAACCGACCAGCGGCCTCTACTGGCCGCTGACAGAGATGTAACAGTTGTGTAATCACCATCATGGTATTATATTGACTACCTCTACTTTTAGCACTTCGTTAACTATTCATCAACTTTGGTTTCATTTTTCAGTGCTACAAAAGCTCCAAAGACCAATCACCCTACATGGATCTGCCCCTCAACATCTGTAATGTCATCTATGTGCCCAAGGATGGGCGGAAGAAGAAGCATGAGCTGCGCTTTTCCCTACCTGGAGGAGAGCCCCTTGTGCTGGCTGTCCAGAGCAAGGAGCAGGCTGAGAAATGGCTCCGGGTAAACATTATGAAGGACTTTTCAGGTCATGCAACCAGAGCTCTGTGAACATCCATTACACGCACAGCTTAATAGATGTGTCCTGAGTGCAGGCCAGAGACAATATTGCACAAGAGAAGAATTCCTTTGGTCGAGGCACCCTAAGTGTAGCTGACAGTTCATGCACTGTGGCCCGCTGAAGTGTGATTTTTCTCTGCATGGTTTTAGGTGGTGCGTGAAATAAGCAGCACAGGGAATGGACTGGACAGCTCGACATCTCCCACGATCCACAGAAAGATAGAGCTGGTCAAGGTGAGGGCCCAGTGAACCTTAAAATAGCTCAAAATGGGTCTTACAGATGCAGTACATTTCATCCCTACTCTTTGATTGTGATCCCACTGAAAGCATAACATGGATAACATTGTGGTGATCTCACTGAAACAGTTTGCTTTCTGATTTCGCAACATCTATCCACCTTTCGCTATGTAATTCCCTGTGAAGATAAGGCTGTAAACATACACTATATTGCCAAAAGTATTCACTCATCCATGCAGTCATTTCCATGGCCACAGGTGTATAACTTCAAACACCTATGCATGCAGACTGCTTCTACAAACACTGGGTCGCACTCAGGAGCTCAGTGAATTCCAGTGTGTACCAGATGGTACCTGTGCAGTTATGAAATTTCCTTGCTACTAAATATTCCACAGTCATCGGTCAGTGGTATTATGACAACATGGAATGCGATTGGGAATGACAGCAACTCAGCTGAGGCGCAGAGAGTGCAGAGGTTGCTGACTTTCTGGAGAGTCAATTGCTATGGACCTCCAAACTTCATGTGGCCTTCAGATTAGCTCAAGAACAGGCTTTCCATGACCAAGCAGCTTCATCCAAGCTTTACATCACCAAGTGCAATGCAAAGTGTTGGAAGCAGTAGTGTAAATCACTGACTCTAGAGCAGTAAAGGTGCGTTCTCTGGAGTGATGAATCACGCTTCTACATCTGGTAATCTGATGGACAAATCTGGGTTTGGGTACTTGTCTGACTGGTCTGACTGCCAAGTGTGAAGTTTGGTGGAGGGGGGTTTATGGTGTGGGGTTGGTTTTAGGAGCTGAGCTTGGCCCCTTAGTCCCAGTGAAAGAAACTCTAAATATTTCAGCATACCAAGACAATTTCATGCTCCCAACTTTTTGGAAACAGATTGGGGAAGGCCATTTCCTGTTCCAACAGGAAGACTCATGGATTAAATTCTTCCATCACTACAACGGATTTCCGTCAATGGAGGGCTTTTTGAGATTGATGCAGATCCAAAAAAATATATATATTTTTCCCCTAGCATTTAGTGCCATATCAGTCTCGAAGGCTTTTAATGTCGCAAAACAAAAACGAGGTCATGGAGAAGCATGGACGTGCTTCTGTTGAAGGAAGGTACAGATCAGAAAAATGTATTGATCCCAGAGGAAATTGCTTTATAAAGGCAGAAATGCCATCAAATTGGCTCGTATGGGGATGAACAGTTGAACAGTTAAAGCTATTATAGCTGCAAAGGGTGGGCCAATGTCATATTAAACCCTATGGATTAAGAATGGGATGTCATTTAAGCTCATATGCATTTAAAGGCAGGTGAACGAACACTTTTGGCAATATAGTGTACTTCCAGGGTGGATGGGAGGCTGACTGCCCAGATTTGATTAAAAGGTGTCACAATAAGAGCAATGAATAGGTCTCTGGCTGATGTAAGTAGCCTGTAATGAGTGAGAAAAGAGCTTTTGCATGAGGCCGAATGATGTCTATAATAGCGCGAGTGTGTGTGTGTGTGTGAGAGAGAGAGAGAGAAAGATAGAGAGAGAGAGACTCTGGGAGGAATTTAGCACATTGACTTTAGCTTTGGGCTCTGAGGGCTGTGGTCAGCAAGGGAA
>JBBPDH010000031.1:570544-584089 GCA_037974565.1 Clupeocharax schoutedeni
CTTAAACAGAACATTAGTCAAATGTAATCATTTTATAAGACATACCAGCATTAAACAGTTCCTTTTTACATGCTGTTCAACCTATGTAGGAGTTTCTAGGTGCTTATTATGGTTCCGGTGCCCATGGCAGTGAGCACCAACAGCAATGAGCTGCTCAGCACACGAATCAATAAGCACTCAGTAGACAGAATGTTTGTGCTTGACTGCCCAAAACTGCAGCAAAAGGGAAGCATGCCAATAATTTCAATAATTAATAATAATAATTTTTTACTACAGTTATAACCCCTTTAGGACCATTCATCCTCTTTCAGTAAGGACTGACTTGTGGGATTTTATTCTGAGATGAATGAATATTAAATGTTTGCTGGTGCAGACAAGCAGCGGGTGGCTCTGGAGGAGCATGTTGCTGAGCTGGAGGAGAGCTGCCGGGTGAAGGAAGGAGAGCGAGTGGACCTGGAGCTCAAACTCACACAGGTTAAGGACAACCTCAAGAAGTCTCTGGCTGGGGGAGTGCTGGGAGCACCTGTGGAGACCAAGCCCTTAAGCAAGGTATTAACTATCGGGTGGTTTTGGTGGACTTCTGTCCAGCATAGGTTAGATATTTTCCTCCTGTAACACACCAACAGTTAAATAACTTATGTTGAATAGGAAGACGAGAACTGGTGAGGTGCATTGGACAATGGATTTCCAAGCCATTCAGACATAGTGATATCGCCCCACACATTCATGACCTTGTGCTGTGATAAACTGCAATGTAGTGTTTTTACCTAAACCTGTTATTTCCTTAATAAATTCCTTAATGTTAGCTTTGTTGCAGAAAGAAAACGAACCTTTTAGCCTTGGTGTGTGTTAATATAACCCGTTTTCAATCTGCATCAATCATTTCATCATAGAAATGTAAAGTCAATGTAAAGTGTTCTTATGGTTATATAACCCGAGTAAATCCTACCTGCTTTCGTAGAAAACCCAGAAGACAGATGCACAATACATCGAGTCATACCTATCGGTCAACTGTGCCTTGGAAATGCGCAAGCACCCCCCGTCCATCTACGTGTCCACAAAGGGAAATGTCATGCAGAAAGCCAAGGTGAACACACACACAATCTTAACACAAGATAAGGGAATTGGTATTTGCAACATTCATCATCATATGGGGACAAGATTGAAATAATGTAAAGGGCTGAGTGTATAACATCAACAGGGGAATTGCATGCAACATATTAAATCAATTTCCAACCAGGTTTTAATGGTCCTCATCAGTCAATATGGGCTCATCCTGTCAGGAAACCTGGACCAGTTTCCAAAATCGTTTTTTTACTGCCATGAAGATAAATGGCTGGCATGTTGGATCCTATTTTCTTTTCGTAGTTGCCAGCATTGTTACTTTTCCAAATGAGTTCGAGCAGCAACGCTGTTCAGGTTGTGCCAAAATATTTGCAGCTATGTAGCAAATCCAAACGGTGTGACCTTTTCTTTCAGGAATGGGAATCTAAGAGAGGGACCTGAAGGAAATGGTGACAAATCTTGGACTGTTGGAAGTTAACACGAGAAACCACAGCTATTCCTCATGCAAACTGCATCCACAGCTACATTCAATTACACTACTGCTCATCTTCTGACACGATGACCTGGGCATACAGAATCAGAACTGTAGATCAACCATCCAGTTTTGGGAGAATTCATTTTAAATAATTCATTTTCAGACATGACAAACGGGCATCCTGAGTCACACTTACTTCTTGTTTGGATACACAAGACATGGTCAAATTAAAGAAAACTGGATAGTTGCACAAGTTTTACTCATCCAGACATTATGATGGGATTATGTACAACAGACTTCCAGCAGCAGATGCCAACTCCTTACATTCTACCAATTCAGGTACTCTCATGTGGAAGACAAGTTGATTTTGCAGGGCATAAGTAAGTTTAGATGTGGGGGGGATGGTGAAAGCATGTTAGTGTTAGAGTATGTTAGGCAGTTAGGGAAGGTTGTGGACGGCTGTTTAAGAAGCATATTGAATATCCAAATCTGACGATGACCCAGTTTGTCTTGTACTTTTGTAATCACTTTAAATTGTTGCCCCTTTTAAAAGGGATAATGACTGCTGTTTTGTAAAGTTTTTTACTAATTTGTAATATTTCATGTTTAAAAGAGGCTTTCTTCAGAGACCGGTGCTATTAATATTGTGCCTTAACGTTTTTTCACGTTTCCTACTTCTTAGCTGTAAGAATAACAGCAAACATGATAGCAGCTCTTTATTTTAATGAGTAAAGTCTTTGTATCGGTTACTTTTCACCCTTCCTCTCCCCTACTTGCATATTCACCAAGACTGCCATTTTAAATGTGAGTAACACTTGCACTTTATTGTCTTTTGACATGAAGATTAAGGGACAAATAAATGCAAACATTGTCTCTACACAGAGTGGCTCTAATATTTGGCAAATGAGTTTAGATGCAGATAGGGTTTAGCAATTATCATGCAATGCTCTTGTGTGTATAAAATGTTGAGCATGCCTAGATGATTTGGGTTTTGAATCAAGAAGCCCAAAGGAAAAGATCAAAGTTACTGGGTATTTGGCCATGGCTGGCACTTCCATTATACTGTTTGTCTATCGTCTCAGTAGAAACAAATAACTGGTCCATAGACCCAAATGAAGCAGTTAAGCAGAAATGGAAATTGTGGTTGAAAGCACTCCTTCAGTGACCCAGGCTTTTTCAATGCAATATGAAAGAAAACATTTATGACGTGACTGAGAATGTCCATGTAGGACCAGACTGTCAGCAAGATCAGTTAATTCATGACTGCACAGTGGAACATTGTAGCAGAGGACTCCATTAGGAGGCAACACAAAGAAAATTGACAGTCTGAGGAGGTCCCCCCCATTAGACTGAAGTGAGCAAGTATGTGCAGGTTGCACTCCAGGGGAACACCAGGCTGTATTTTCAAACAGTCTTGGATAAACCTTACCATTTAATAAGATCAAGCAAATGTGATCCAAAAAGTGAAAAATCCAAACTTAAAATCTGACCAAAGCTTTATTCTGTTAATCCCATTGTGGAAAATAATGAACTCCAAACAATTATTGAAACCAATAGAACAAAGTAAATAAAAAAACAAGACAATAAACTAATCAGCTTCGTCACACTCTGGAGGCAAGTCCACAGTCAGCGCAATGACCGTATCTAGGAATGCTTCTAGTTCTCTGCAGTTCTCTGGAAACAGACCAATCGAAACAGAACATTCAAATGCCTATTCAATTAACCCATCATCAAGACTTGGATAGAACGGTCAAAATACCTGTTGGCATCTTAAGAGGAGACAATTTTAAACATGGATCCATCTTAAAATCATCCTCAGTTGAAGCCAGGGGCCACTGCCGAGTTCCCAAACCAGCCAACGGGAGTCGGCTGAGGCAGGCTTCCTCTGGTACGCTGTAATCTTCAAAATCTGAGGATAGTTCAAAGACATGATTCAGCCTTGGGTCAACAGAGAGTAAAGCAGTATTTGTGCATTCTATAAATAACCTACCACTTGGGTTGTATGGGTAACATTTCTCTACCTCTGGATACTCTTCACGAACCAGCTGAGTGGGCTCTTTACACTGCTAAAACAAATTGAAGAAATAAATTTCACGCAATGAATCCATTTAAAAAGGAACAATATTTCGACAACCAACCTGGGTTCCTAAAGGTTTACTCCTCAATTCACTTTTCCGAGAGACTGCTGGGGTGGACACCAAATTGTTAACCGTTCCTAAAGCTTTGCGGGCAGACTGAACAGAGACTCCAAGCTTCTTTACATGAAGGGGAGTTTTCAGAGCCTGTTCTATAAAATGACAGACAAAGAGAGTGCTTTTAAAATTGAGGCCTGGTGTAGAATCATCCCTCCCAGCCTAGTCAAACACGCCTGGCTCAAATAAGGCAACTGCGTTGGCCGTTTAAGAAGAAAAATCGCAGTTTACCAGGTGCGGACTGAAGCCTCTGTCGTGACTTGATAGTTGGAGCGCAAAGTCTGCCATTTTCTTGGTCAAGGTAAATGACGGCCTCCATGGTCACTCACTGTCTAGAAATGACAAACAATTGCAACATCAGTGTCTTCAACTATGAAAGATTTTATTAATCAGTTCACTAGCCTAAAATAAATATTGTGGTGAAGAGTCCATTGAATGTATTGGGTGACGCGACCCAAACACAATAAAGCAGAATCATGATATGGCAAATCACCTTACTGACTGCACATCCTCTCGATTCTTTCCCACTCACATAACACGTTCGTCTGACTGTGTCGAAATTACTTAATTTAACTGTAGTTCTGAATGAAGCCACGTAACGTTACTGGTAGCCTTGTGGTTGGGGAATTACCCCCGCGATAAATAGGTTGTAGATTTGAATCCGAAGACTACTGTTGCACTACTGAGACACCCTTAAGCAAGAGACCGTCCCCACAATGCCCCCCAGGCGCTGCGTTCTTGTCTGCCCGCTGATTCATTTAGTGAATGAATAAAATCTAGAGTTAATTTGGTGCTGTTCATACTGTGTTGTGTGTTGACGTAAGTCAGGTGGTTACGACACTTCAAAACAGGACAATGAAAAGCAACCAGCTGGCTAAACTAGCCATTAGCACAGTTGCTGTGGCAGCTTAACTTGAAACCTAAAATCCCCTCTGGACGGTTTGTCGGCAGACAGATGAACAGTTGTCAACTTACCACAAAATGTGCAAAAGGTTTCTTTATCCTGGGCCTGGTTTTCGTTTGAGACACTTTCTGTAAGTCCGTCTCTGTGCAGCCAAACGAGTTTGTTGTGCTTTTTTTTTTTTAAGTTTCCCGGTTTTAAAAAGCAACCTGCCCTCTGATTGGCTCCTGCGCTCCCAATCTGTTCTGTAGACGTCCTTCTACGACATCGTGTGGGTGGAAGTGGCTATTGCACGCTCAACTTCAATAGAAAGAGATGTACAATAGACAAAACATAACTAAGTAAACAAGCAAACAAAAATATAGAGCAAGTAAGTTAATTATTTCGTTTAATTCAATAAACAAAACAATAAATAAATAAATAAATAAATACATACATACATACACATACATACATATAATAGATATGCTATACAGATATGCACAAAGTATTCTCTGCTTTACTATGACATACACTTGTCATTTCTATGTCAGTAGCATTCAAATTTCAGGTTTGTCCAAAAACATACAGTTAAGAATACATACAATTCTGTAATTTTTAACAATGTAGAGTCATGAAAGCAGTAACATATGTAATGGAAGCCAACAGCAATGTCATCACTGAATATGCTTGTGTTGTAATCCTTGTTTTTTATGTCTTTGGTGATTTATGTGTTCACTACACATGTTTGTTGCTTAAATCGAGTACGGGTCCAGCTCAGCATCACAGGGGACTTTAAGACCAGAGTGTTTATTTTAGTTTTGCATCTAGTCCATTCTGTCAATGGGTTATTTAGGCCATTGTGGACAGGTGAGTCTTGTATATCAGTTCTGTTAAATGAACAGGTAATACAGCCAGTAAAAGATATTGACCAGAAGGAAGGCCACAGGGAATAAGGTGCGTGCATGTCTGTCGATGTTGTGGGGATTTTCAACGCTCATCATGGACACTGCCTTGCGTGAAACCTGTTTAACAGAGGACAAGCCACAGCCATTCCCTTGCGTTTTTTCCATTTGCTGATCTCCTTCAGGTTCCGCAGACTGCTCTGTCATCTCTGGCTGGGTTTCTTGATTCAGGTCCTTGCTGGGTGTTGTGGAAGTGACTAACTGAATGGATCCATTGCCATTCGACTCCTCAAACTCCTTCAGTAGCTCCTGAGACAAAATGAGCAATAGTTGTTCGTGGTGAACTTAAAAATACAATAATACAGCATGAAGCAATAAACAGTTGAGTGCACAGGTTTGCATAATCCAGGTCAAATGTTTAATTGATTTGTAAAGTGAAAAATAAGTTTATGTTTGGTATCCATTTTAGTATACACAGTGGAGTAAAACAAAAATGTGACAAGTAACACGTTAATCAGTTCTGTTCCAAAATGAATGGCTATTGTCTTAAACGTTTCCTGATTTGTGTACTGATTTACACTTAGAAAATGAATAAAATATGTAATTTGACTAGTGATACGCAAACAAAATGTGTATTACACGATTCAACCGATACAGCAGTGTATTAAAAGTATATGTCACATGCACTTAGTAGCACTTTGTAGTGTTAACATATTGGGACTGTGAAGGTCAGTGGAGTATTCTGAAGTCACTATGACATGTTTCTGAAATATGAAAAAGGGTACAGATTTGGCAACAATCTTGGCCACAAATTAAACCATGGCAGCCAATTAGTTTAGACACACAACAGTATGGATTATTGAAAATTCTAAATTGCTCTAAATGATAATCTAAATTGTGATGCGGCATTAGAGACCAATTTAAATTTTACCCTAACTTCCAGTTAGTGGATGTTTATTTATTTTATTACAATGTTCTGTAAATCCTTAAATCCTTACTATGTATTTATTTTTCAAATAAGTCTAACACCTGAAGCCATATGATCGCTTTTAACATCTCATTCTAACTTTAGAGTAAACATAACACTTGATATCTAGATTCGGATTCACTGTCATACCACAGCTGATAGTTTGCATGCATAAAAACTTAAGGCCATGGAGTCAAATCTGCATGTGTGTGTGTGTGTGTGTGTGTGTGTGAGAGAGAGAGAGAGAGAGAGAGAGAGAGAGAGAGAGTGCGAGAGAGAGAGGAAGAGCGTGTGAGAAAAAGAGAGACAGAAAGTGTGTGTGTGCTTTAAAAGATTTTTATCTTTTTATGTTAAGATTTTAATGCCTTGCACTGTTCTCTCAGAGATTTTACCTAAACATTTTAAATCTGCTTTTAATGTTTTATATAATTTTGTATTGCAGTTTAATATCATTAACCCTCTGGTCTTGTTGCCTTTTGTGTCCACTTCACTTACTTTTTTTGTTAGTGCATATGGAATTTTGCAAGGGTCTGGATTTTTTCATTACTCATAACTCATTAAATATATCAATAATATACGCCATACCTCCAAATGTAACACTTGACTCCACCATGGCAACTTTTGGCCAATTGGAACCCATGAAATAAATTTAATTCCTTGTTATTTACACTGTTAAATACAGTTTAGGTTAAGATACCTTCATACCAAACTCAACACTTGTTCTTAGTGGTTGCTAACATATTATGTCATTTATCCATTTCTGACCCCAGTAGCCTTGATATTTGAATATAGAAAATGGTAATTTTTTAGGTTGTTTTCTAACAAGTGCATTGTGCAAACACACTGGTATTTGAAGGATAAAAAAGAGCAAACAAAGGAATAGATATTTGATACTTATGACAAGAACTTTATGTAGTAAAAATAGAAAATTGCTTGCTTGGCCAAAAAGGGCTAAATTACATAACCTGATAGAAACCACTAAAAACTACATTTCTCAGAATGAAAGCATTTTTTACCTAAGCTGTATGATTTAACAGTATAAATAACATGGAAATAAAAAATTTAGTTTTCAATTGACCTAAAGTGGGTACGAAAAGCTTGGGATTAGCTCATGAGCACAGGTGCCATACAATAATGGGTATGAATGTACGAATGAACCTAACTCACGTTGTTGTGTTTTGGTAAAACTATTGCCTAAAATGTCTATTTTTGTATTGTAAACCTGGAATATGTCCCCAAACATACTCCCGAAACACTTACATTTTTTTAAAAACTCATTAGCCTTAAAGAAAATGTAAAGGTAAACCTTTATTCGGTCTGTACAGTTTACACTGAATTCCTGCAGTGCTCTATGTAAAATATTGATGTTACCCCTGTCAAGATTGTACTGTTATTAATGCACGGGCATTTTCTTCTGTATGCGCGGACATTTTCTTTGGTATAAGCAGGGCAATTACAGTAATGAATTAATTGAATTTACAGAAATAAAAATGGGAACGCTTAAGACGCTCCACAAGAAAAATTCTGGACTGTAGCAGCCAATCAACAGCGATGAGAAGTTCGCAGATCAACTACTTTCGAAAATCCGTGATGGACTATATATATATATTATATGTGTGTGTGTTTGTGTGTGTGTGTTTATACAGCCCTGGAAAAAATAAGAGGCTGCTTTTTTTTGTTGGTTATTGCTTTTGCCATTTGTGAGATGTGTTACAATTCCAACAATTAAAATAGTAATGTTAAGAGGATAGTGTGTGCATGTATGAGCTTTGTTTCATCCCATCAGCAAACTAAATCATGAGTGAAGCCCATAGAATACACATAGAATAGCTGCTGTACAAACACAATACACACTTACAACTACAGTTTATAAAAGAATTGCAATCTCTGCATTGTACACACACACTGCCACAAATTGTACAAACAGTGAACAAAAAAGGGAAAAGTTATCTCTTATTTACATTTACGGCATTTATCAGAGGCTTTTATCCAAAGCGACTTCCTCTTCTAACTACAGGGGACAGACTCCCTGGAGCAACTTGGGGCTAAGGGTCTTGCTCAGGGACCCAGTGGTGGTGCTGAAGGTAGGTTTCGAACCTGTGACCTCTTGGAATGGAGGCAAGTATCCTACCCACTGAGCTACCTCAGTTGGTGGGTACCATTTCCCATATGTATGTGTGTGTGTGTTTTTTCCTCTTATTCCCACATTTCCTGTGCCTAGAGCACAACAGACCCACCATGTTTTTCCCAAACATACCTTTGTTTGTAGCCAAAAAGTGTTTTGTTTCAGGCCACAGCATTTATAAGTTCATTAACTTAGACTATCCTAAAACGTTATTTGACCAGGAGTACTTTTGCATATGGCTGTGTTTTTTTTTGTAAAGGCTTGTACATAAATTACTTACTCTTTGTACATCTAGAATAGTTTGATGCTGCATGGTACAGAAATGGGCACAGGCGTACTCCAGCAGAGCTCCAAAGATGAAGGTGAAGCATATGCCAAGATAGACGTCTATGGCCTTGATAAAGCAGTTGGCATTGGGCAGTGAGGTCCTGGCCCCCATCATGAGTGTTGTCATTGTTAGAACAGTGGTCACCCCTGTTGAACACACAGATCGTAAACAACAACTTTACATTTGGATTGGCATTGAAGCTCTATATTATGCTGTCTTCGTAGCTGTGCTGAGTGCGCAAAGGTGACAGTTGCGGTCGAGTTCAATGCCTGGTCTGTTCATGTTAGTTCACTCCTGTATGTGCTCAGTGAGTGTGATAAATAGACAAGTGAAGCACAGTTAACACAAATGATTACTCCAGAGCCAAGAATTTTCTATATCATCTACAGTGTTAAATATATTTTGAATGTCTGAATTAAAAGTAATTTAACACCGCACTTTCTTTCATTATTGTTAGGTTTATAGAAGTGTATATTAACTTTTAAATCTTAAATGTTGCTAATAGACATTTTTATCCAGGCATTCTGGACAGTTTACTGTTTAGAATTGTTAGTGCTAGTTCCTCTATATGTATGCTGCCTTAATTACCAGTCATATATGGCTTATGTATTGTTGGGTTGTTGTTGGCTAATTATTATTTGAGCGTTGTTGTGTAGATGCTCTGACTGTGCAGTATCTTGGTTAAAAAGTTGACATGGATTTAAGCTGTTTTCAAGTGAGAAACAGTTGTGGACTTCTTAAGCACTGATGTACATCGCTCTGGATAAAAGCATCAGCCGAATGCCTTAAATGTAAATGTAAATATATTATCAAATTGTCCGTTCCAGTTAGTGTCTTATTTTTGAGTTTATTTGTTGTATATTTGTTGCACTAATAAGCAGTTTATTCTGGGATCTATAATGTTTTCTGATTAATTGCACACTAGACATTTCTCAATATGTTAAACGTCACAGTCACAACCTAAGTATACTTCTGATTCAAAATTCAGACAAGCACATAATACCAAAAAGGAGGTGTTTTTACAGGACTTTCCGAATGCATTTCACTCAAAGTAGCGGCAGGGGATCTACCACTGAAGTGTAACCACAGGTTGACAAATTGTACATTTTTGTACGTTTTGTTACCTTTTTATTCTCCTCTCCCAACCAATACAAACTATAATATAAGCATAATGTCGTTTTGTCTTTAGCCTTGAGTTCAGACTCTCTGGTGGAGCAGAGATGTTAAAAATGCATCCTCCGGTCTTGAAGAGTCTGAACTGAATGTGGGAACATGAGTCCATACTTAACATAGGATATATGAAAGTCATTGTTGTGTTTTTGCATTGCAGTCTTATTCAACGGACTGTTGTTCAGTGTTGCCACGAACACATACTTCAACAAATGTATCTATTAGAAACATTGGATACGTTTCTATAGTAATTATGTCAGAAGCACCTTAAAGCAGTTCATCAGCAAATTGACTTGAGTTGTGAAAAGTGTTGAGAGAAGTGGATGCAGAAAACATGAGTCTAACCAATGCATGTGCGAGCAGGAACCGAAGACTGGCTGATCCAGAAAGAGACCCAGGACAGAACCACCAGCAGAGTGGAGGGCACATAGGTCTCCAGGATAAAGAAGAGGACATTCCTGCGCAGAGAAAAGTGCAGCACCAGCTTTGGGTAATTACCTGCACAGGTACAAATGCAGCAGATGAGCACTAAAGCACGAATTACGCACAGCCTGCCAATGCACACTGTTATAATAAGAAGGAGAAGTTTTACATAATTGTGAATATTAAAGGTCCATATAAAACAGACAACTGTAAATACAGTCCATGAAATATATGGAGCACCTGTCTCGTACACCGCCTCAGACACTGAGGTGTAGTAGCTCTCCACGCTGTACTGAGCCAGACGGAGGGTGTCTAAGCCTTTTACGGAATCATTCCCTCGAGTCCAGTAAAACACCACATCCTGCAGGTTATAGCCCCCTGACCACACACAGAAACATGAATCATTTGCAATCCCTTTGATACTGTACATCGGCATTTCCCATCCTTCACTATGGAGAACCATTGGACCATATTTTTATGCTTTCTCTGCTTTAACACATCCTCAGAATAGATGAAAAAAAGTATTTATACACATACTATTTTTTTCAACAAGTGAAAATGTCAGAAGTTTAGATTTAAACCTACCAATGCAGAAGGTATATGTACTATAATGCATTTATATGCAATACTTCATGTGCAATGCCAATAAGTCACACAAGTTCCTTTGGCCACTGCATTTAAACAGTACAACAATATAGTTACTCCAGATTTCTAAGGGTTAATGGGAAAGTTCCAACAGTTGTTTATGTCAGGTTTGCATAGGTTTCAGCCAAACAAGTAAAGCACAATAGGCTGCATAATTTTTTTTCAGATTATCTACAATAAACATCAAAACCCTTTGTCTGTGTTAATGCCTTAGTGACAGAATGATACAAATTTCCTTTCCCTAATCCTGCAGACACTTACAGCTCTCCAGCTGCAGGGTGCATACTTGTCTGTCCATTGGGTACTTGGTAAGGTCCATGTTGCAGGCAATGGTAGCTGTAATGCTGTGTAAAGATAAAGAGAGAGAAGTATTTTCCTTAACAAGTGGTTTTAGTGATCAAAACAGGTCAAGGTGGATAAGGTACACTGGCGTATACAAGACCAAACAAATAAGGATCTACATATGCTGAGGCTTCAGCACACTTTATCGGCTTTACCTCTTTTTCACAGGGGACCTCCCCATGAACTGGTCTCTGCACCAACAAGTGCTTTCTTTTTCCTCAGCCTGAGTCAGTGCTTACCGGAGGGCATAGAGGACAGTGCCATTGCTGAAGATTCGGATGAGTCTGTTATCCACAGTGACATCGTGCAGGAAAGACCGTTTGGAATCAGGAATGAAGGTATCAGGGATCCAAAGCAGGGATACCAGGCGCCCATCCAAGCTCAAGCTTTCATTTCCAGGGAATACCAACCTTGAATCCATCCAGCGCTGCCTAAGAAATATAGTGGCTGTATAGTCCTATTGAGGACATTTCGCACACAAACAAAGGAACAGATCCATTCATCTGCAAACTACCAAGTATGGATGCCATATAACTGTACACATCTCAGTTCGATTAAGAAATACTGTACCATATTGATCTCAGAGATGGCGTCAATGCTGGCAATATCCAAACTCATTCCAATTTCAACAGGCCCACCTGTGGAACATGAAATTTAGCTATAAGTTGCAGTTTAGGACTAAACATGTAGGACTGTGTGTGTATAGATGTTTGGGTGTTTTCAAATCCAGTTAATTTACAGACAACTTTGTATTATATTACTGTTATATTGTATTACACAGTATTATTTATAAACATCTAAAATCT
This sequence comes from Clupeocharax schoutedeni, assembly GCA_037974565.1. Taxonomy (NCBI): domain Eukaryota; kingdom Metazoa; phylum Chordata; class Actinopteri; order Characiformes; family Alestidae; genus Clupeocharax; species Clupeocharax schoutedeni. The sequence continues at coordinate 582,868 of JBBPDH010000031.1, forward strand.
AAATAAGATACCATATTAGTAAATTGTAACACACACACACACACACACACACACACACACACACACACACTGATATTACTACAATAAAATACAATAATACAAGTCTAATATTATAGACAAAATTGCAAAAATAATTGTTATTTACAAATGCTTCCAATATTTTGAATGGTCATAAAATATATTGTAAACTCTTGACTGTTACATGTGTTTGAGTGTCCTGCCATAACTGACCATTGAAATTTGGCCTGAGGTATCGATTATAGCCTTTCATCAGTTTCTGGATGGTGGGCTGCAGCTGAGACTCGTTCCATTCCCCAAAATGAATTCCATGAATGCCTTTCTCGCTGAGAGAGTGAATAAGTTGTGTGTGTGTGTGTGTGTGTGTGTGTGTGAAAGACAGATAGAGAGGGAGAGAGAGAGTAAAAGCATATTAATATTCATAGCCAAGAGTACACTATTTCTCAAGTGTTTAAAACATTTTTGTTCACTCACCAGTTTGCATAAGTCACAAGGAGACTCAAGCAGGTGAGAAGTTTAACAGGCATCATGCATGGGCGATGGAAAACACCTGTCAAGAAATCAACACACTCAATTTCCACGTTGTTTCTCCCGAAATCAAGGGAGCTTGACCCTCTTTCCTTTGGGAAGGCTTTACACTAAATGCTGGAAAATTTCTTGGGCATTTCTAGATGATTTGACTGCAATTACCCACAAGAGTAAAAGTTCTCACCAGAGTGTTTAGTTCTGGATCACACCTACCAAAGGGACTGAATGGGTCTCCAGAGAACAGAGTCTTCAGTACTGGGAACGGGTTTAAGAAGTGCCTGCATTTTAGCCATATAGGGTCGTTTTCCCGGACAGGGATTAAGCCTTAATCCCTGTCCGCGAAACCGACCCATAGGATCGGTCCCCCGTCCATTCAAACTCCTGTGGGCTTAATACCTGTCCCGGTAACCAGTGTGCAACATAATCAACTCGAAAGTGAAGAACTTGCTGTATTATACTGTCTTGCCACGAGATGGCACCATAATGTCAGGGAGCTGTGCAAATCTACAGCTCTGCGGCGTTTAACCATTTTATCTAAATACATCTTCCGACTCATTTATTTCTCATGTAAACTAGTGGGACTGAGGCCAAATCAGTAGTAGCCGTCACAGCATTTACAATGGAATTTTATACATGCACACATACATCTCTAGGTCCATGGTAATTAGGAAGCAGC
>JBBPDH010000031.1:584189-595423 GCA_037974565.1 Clupeocharax schoutedeni
TCACACACATTCACACACACATATTTACTTCACATTTATTTCATTTTGTAAAGCTGCTTTGTGACAATGACCATTGTCACAATTCATAAAATTGAATTGAATTGAATTGATCCGCGAGCTCCGGAAAAGTCACAAATGAGAGAATGAGAGAGAGCGCGCGTGAGAGCAACACAGAGAGCGAGACAGTTTTAAAGCAGGCGTGATTCGGGAAAGTCACGAACCAGAGAGAGAAAGAGAGTGAGAAATATAGAGACAGAGAGACAGACAGACAGAGAGAGAGAGTAATTAAGGTGAAAGTCATCATAGCTTGCGTAGTATAGACCCAGCACCCAACCTCAACTGTGAATAGATTAACGTCGATATTTTTTTTTTATCACCGATAAGAGTATCGAGTTAACGGCCCAGTACTTATTTATATATGAATATGAAATTATAAAGCACCCAAACCTTTGCATACAACTTCTATGTTTCCATATAAAATACTGTTCACAGTTTTGTTTGATATTCTGATTTCTGCCTCCTGTTAACATGTGGGTCACAGTCTGGAAATGTACAGGATCATGCTTCTGTCTTTCATCTCTACAGCATTCTGTTTAGCTGACTGTCATTTATGTTGTAACCTTGCCTCTGAAGTACGCTAGCTTTTGTGATACCTTTCCATCTGTTTTCCATGTCTATGTTTCTCCTTTTCTTTTTCTTCGTTCTCTCATCGGACTGGGATCGCTCTCCATCTCTCTGTGTGTCTCCCTCAGCCGTCATTTTGCTGCCTCTTTCCTTTCAAGTTTCCTCAAAGGAACGGAGCACATCAACTCTTTGACAATACACCTGGGGTTATTATACTGCCTTGTACCCCGCAGCATAGTCTGCACCCCAGAAGTTGAATAATTTCTCTGTATGCTGTAGAAACAGTTTTCTTTGACCCTCAGGGACTATGGGTTTTAGGGTGCTTTAAGTTACGTCTCTGACAGAAGCCCATTGCAGACTTTTCTTGTAAAATGTACTGCCTTGTGGTGCTTGCCAGTACTCAACCAATTACTTATCATCTCTTGGTTAGTATTTCTTCTATTTATGTCAGATGCCAAGGAACTTGAGGGAGGTGGAGCACTTGCTTTAATCACCCTTTTAAATATTTCTGACTCTTCTTCCAGATTTTGAGGGTTAGTTCAATCAGAATCTTATTCACATGTTTTTACTATTTTTTTGGCTTTTAAAATATTTTTAGTCTGCCTAGACACTTGTGTTGCCTGAAGTTTGCTTCTCCAGTTGTTCACTGGGGCTATGATGTTAACATGGCCTACAAGTAATGATAGCTTCTGCCACACAAGCAAGCACGGCATGAACTGCTTGTCAAAATGATCACAGACATCTCAATTTTTTGCTCTTTTTTGGCTTTTAAAATGTTGTTAGTCTGCCTAGACATTTATGTTGCCTGATGATTGCTAGTTGTTGAGTGGGGCTTTGAGGCTGACATTACAAGTAATGATAGCTTCAGCACACAAACAAGCACTGCATAAACTGCATGGCAAAACAATCACACACTCAAGAGCACTTATCTCAAATCAAGCTTAAACAATTATGTAAAAATGGACAGACGTACAGAAAACAATGATTACCATGGTTGTTCTGAGCTATATATTAGCTTAAAAATTTTTGGTTGATTTGTATAGAATTATACAAATCTAGTCATTTGAACCTGAAGCTTGTACATGTGGTATGATTTTTTTACTAATACAATTTAACAAATAAGGTTAATTTAAGGAGTACTTTAGATTAGCACTGTCCTAAACACTAAAGAAACAAAAAGCGTTTGCTCACCCCACTGGCAGATGTCATTTTAAGCATTGACATCTCATTTTCATTATATTTTCTACAGTTTTTGTACATTTTTGTTTTTTACACAGCGATGTTGCCTTGAAGGTAATGCATCATCAAATCAAGAAGCTGTAAAAATCCTGAAGTCTTCATGAACATGGAATCTGCAGATGTGCCCGACATGAAGACCCTCAGTCTTTCTCATTCATTCACCACCTCCACCATCATTAGACTTGCAGACATGTATTCATGAGCTCTATATGTTGCCAGCACAAGAGTCACTCTGTGTCCAGCATGGTAAGAAACTGTCACATATGGAGGTTGCTCCTTAAATCAAACTGAGGCAGTGTTCCACTCAGAAACAGCACTTAAGGCACTGGGTTCAGTGACAGATGTGCTATGTAAATGTTTTTCTTTTCTCTTTTGGATTCCTCACAATCCATCAGTCTGGGACTCATGGGACATTTTTGACAGCATTTCTCCCTGTAGACTGACCCTGGCAATATTTTATTCATCCTGTGTCCATGCTGTTGTTTTAAGTCATCCAAAGTCTACAAAACATTGGTCTTCAATGGCAGTCTTGGTTTTTCAGGGATCCACACATATCCATTTTGAGTAAGAACACACTGGGTCCTAAGGACTGCCTTGAAGACCACTGCCCTAAAAGCTACATCATTGAAAGGCACAGACGCAGGCTGCTATGAAGAAGGTGATTTATTTCCAGCAGTAAACAAACAAAGCAGAAAGCATGATCATTAAATATAAGAAAAGAGACGACGGACCGGGAATAAAGTGAGTGTATTCTACCTAACAGAACTATGGACAGACCAACTTAAATACCACAGCGGACCAATAAACAGACATACCCAGGGTCAAACCTCAAGTCAGCTGTGAGTAGGAGGCATCCAGTTCATAATAACATGCTGATCTTTAGTGGTTGCAAACAGGAATTGTGACAGTAACCACTACCCCATGGCACCACTTCAAGGCACATAAACAGACCACCCAGCCCACACCACAGCAGAGCTGCTGCGTCTGTAGCTGAAGCCGGGACGGGATTCATGGCGTCTTGAGGTGGAGCCAGGGTGGGAGCTGCAGCATATGGAGGTGCAGCCAGGATGGCCGGCACGAAGACCGGTGCAGGAGCCTGGAAGACCGGTACGGAGACCGGCACTGGAGTCAAGGAGACCAATTTGGAGACCGGCACTGTAGTTTTAGAGACCGGTGCGGAGACCTGTGCCGGAGTTTGGCCGGCGGGTGCAAAGTTTGGACTAGAACCAGGGCCTCCAGGGCTGTTGTCAAGGCTGGGGGTCAGGGCCTCCGGGGCTGGTGTCATGGAGCCCTGGGAGGGCAGCAGGCTGAAACCCGGGGCCTCAAGAACAGAGAGTTGCCGTGGGTCAGGGGTGGGAGGTAGGATCCATCTAGAAACCGGGACTGGTGCCTTGGAGGGAGCACTATGCACCGCCTGCTGAAGCCACGCGTTGAAGTCACAGGGAAAATCAAGCTGCTGTCTGGAGCCGCGGAGAAGGCAGCTGGGCTAAGCTGAGTTGTGCTGGGTTGAACTGAGTAAAGTGGTATTGAATTGAGCTGAGTTGGGCTGTTCTGAGTTGAGCTGAGCTGAGTTGGGTTGAGCTGAACTTGGATGAGCTGAGTTGGATTGAGCTGAGATGCGTTGAGTAGGCCTGAGCTGAGTTGTACCGAGCTAAATGGAATTGGGTTAAGCTGAGTTGGGCTGAGCTGAATTGGAGTGAGCAGAGTTGGATTGAGCTGAACTGATTAACCTGTAGCAGTCGGTGTACGGGCTGAATGATGTGTTGCAGTCATCAAGGAAGCCGTCTTAGATCTGTAACGTTCAGCGTGTTGTAAAACTGCCGGAGGAGATGAATGGCAGGCTGACTCCACTACGGGGGCTGCCATTTTTGATCCAGTATGGTCAGCGCAGTGTGGAAACGCTGAATGGCAGGCTGATGTTGCTATGGGGGCTGCCATCTTGGATCCAGCACGGGATCCCCTCCGCCTAAGGACAGACCAACTTAAATACCAGCAGTCGTGGACAGGAATTGTGACAAGCCTTGTATGAAACTGCATGGTTACAAATATTTTCTTGTTTGAAATGTTGTTCAGAACTGATTTTGGGCCAAAGAATGTACTTTAAAACGTATGCAGGGCAATGTACATTGTTGTAAGACAAAACGTTACCTGAAGAAAACTTGGACCAATTTCTATAGAACAGTCTGGTCACGACAGACACCAAGACATTGAACCTTAACCCATTCCTAGACTCTGCTCCTTGTCTTCACAAAGACCTCTGATAACTGGATCTAGTTCACCTTAGTTTTTCTTGCACTCCCAGTACTGTATATACCCCTACATTTACTAGTGTTATTTTGTGAAGTATTGCCAGTGGCTTACCCTGTATACTGAGCATTGCTACATATTTTTTGTTTTGTATTCTGGTTTTGACCTTTTTAACTAGTTTCTCTCGACCCTGATTCTTTGACTTTGACGCTTTGATTCAGTTTGCTTGCATGATGATTTGGATTTGTTTGCCTTCTGGTTGTGAACTCTTGCTTTGCTTTGTGTTTTACTGCTTATTTGCCTGTCAGAATAAATGTCTAATTTTTTACTCTGCAATTGGATCTGCTCTATGAGAGCTGTGAGACAGCAGTGAAGTGTGCTGTAGGAGTGACAGAGGAGTTCAAGGTGGAGGTGGGCTTTGGTGATGGACAGGCTGACAGATGATGTTAGACAGAAGTCTCCATGGACTATGATGTTTGCAGATGACATTATGATCTACAGTGAGAGCAGGGCACAGGTAGAGGAAAGGCTAGAGAGGTGGAGATATGTACTGTAAAAGAGAGGAATGAAGATTAGTCGCAGCAAGACAGAATACATGTGTGTAAATGAGAGCGGCACAAGTGGACTAGTGATGTTGCAGGGAGTAGAAGTAAAGAATGTAGAGGACTTTAATTACTTAGGGTCTGTGGTTCAAAGCAACAGAGAGAGTGGAAAAGAGGTGAAGAAGTGTGTGCAGGCAGGTTTGAATGGGTGGAGAATAGGGTCAGGTGTGGTGTGTGATAGAAGGGTTTCAGCACAAATTAAAGGAAAGGTGTGGTTTGGAGATGGTGCCAGGAGGAAAAGACAGGAGGCAGAACTGGAGGTTGCAGAGCTCAAGATGTTGAGGTTCTATTTAGGAGTGACGAGGATAGATAGAATCAGGAATGAGGGACAGCTCATGTTAGATGCTTTGGAGATAAAGTCAGAGAGGTCAGACTGAGATGGTTTGGACATGTCCAGGGGAGAGACAATGATTACAGAGGTAGAAGGATGCTGGGGTTGGAGCCACCAGGCAGGAGGCTGAGAGGAAGACCAAAGAGGAGATTTATGGATGCAGTGAAAGAGGACATGAAGTTAGTTGGTGTGCAGGTAGAGGATGCAGAAGACAGGATGAAATGGAGACAGAAGACTCGCTGTGGCGACCCCTAAAGGGAAAAGCGAAAAAGATTGGATCTATTCTGGTTTGACAGTGACAATTACAATTTTAACTGTAAATATACAAACTAAAAATGCTAATTTTCAAATCATTCTTTCTCTCTTTCTCTACTCCTCTATTTTTCTGTAGGAAATATAGTCCAGGGTTATCCTGTCTCATTGTCCTCCATCAGCTTTGATTGTAACTCACTTATTATGACAGCTCTGTAATTATTCTACTGCAATGGCAGCGCAGCTCAAACATGATGGAATAGAAATAAAACGTCTTCATACATGCATCATTTCTTGATTTGTGGGCACATGACCTGCCTCGAGCAAATTGAAATGTCACATCCTGCCATCTTGGTTTTTTATGGAGTGCTCTGGGAGCCCCACAGATGCACTCATATACATGTTCTGGGCTGCCATTTAAATTGCCCCTGGGTTCAAAAATCTTCTCTTTTTCCTCGAGAAAGCTCAGCATTCTTCTAATTTTAATGGTTCAAAACAGTTCTGCTTTGTCTTCCACTTGCTCTGTGTATCTCATGCACCTCTATTCTTACCCAGATAGAACTGTTTACAATGGTGGTGATAGGAATCAGATGTTTAAAGTCAACAAAACATTGTTCTTCAAGGGCAGTCTTGGCTTTTCAGGGATCCACCCACATCCATTTGATGTCAAATTGGAGCAAAAACATGCAGGGTCCTGAGGACCTATTCTTGTCTGACAGTGACATTTACAATTTTAACTAAAAACAAAAATAATACTCTCTATTCTCTCCTCCTCATTTTTTCTGTCTCACTTTATGAACAAAATTTAGTCCAGGGTTATCAGTAGAGAAGTAAGCATTCCTTGTCTCTATGCCAACCACAGGATGACAGGGATGTCAGAAAATCTGAGTGGCAAGAATTAGTGTGGGTTTATTCCGCCTCTGGCAGCATTGGCCTAGAACCCAAAAATGGACTTAATGTCTAAATCACTACAATCACCTGTCATGTGACTCAAAATTGACTTCTGTCCTTTAAGCTGGAACACTCACTGTCTAATCATTTTTCATGTTTCCATTTGTGGCATTCGAATGAAGTGTTTCTGGGAAATCTTTGCTATGAATAAGAAAAAAGATTACAGTCTAGAAGTCTGTAACCTGCTTATCCAGCCTCATACCAAACACAACATGTGATAATGTGTCATGTGTGCTGTCATACTGTATAGCAAATAAATTTCCTAAATATTTTCAGTGTACACTACAGATATAACACAGATACAGATATATAATACTGTCATACTTAAGCATATATTCAGAATACTACATTCAGAAGGTTTTCTGTAGACTTTTAAAATTAAATGGAATTGTTTTAGTACAGCTGCACCTTCCTAGTGATTTAAAGATGATGTAAAGAGCATATGCGAATGATGCACCCATCAATCGCTTACAATAAATAATAGCAAGGGCACCAAACAGTACAAATGAGTGGCTAGATAGGAAATTTGCATTTTGAGAACATTTTTACTATAAATGGCTCTTTAGAACGCTCCAGAATATTTAAGGTAATTGTTTCTTTCTCCTATGGTTGCAGTAGTGCTTATGCTACTCATAAACATGATTTGTTTGTGAAAAGAAAGTCCTTTTGTTAAGGCTTCAATAGGAGCAGCCAAGGATTTTATATGATTTCCAAATGCTCTCCAGAATAGCTAATCAGATTTCCTCCGAAGAGGCAAAAAGACAAACCTCCCTGGAGAGTTCACTGCCGAAGGGCTGCGGGGATTCCAAAAAACCTTACCCTTTGTTTTGAATTCACATCCACCCTCCAACCTCAAACCTTTCTCTAGTTATTCCGTCTATATCACTTATGTACCTACAGAATTCTTCTCCTCCTTTTATATTGATGAGATTTGCTATGAGCTCTCTTTTTATGTCATCTACTTACAACCTTTATTCAACAAGAAAATTCAGTTCAGAGGATTTCCATGTGTACAATATGGAGACACAAAGAGACACAAAGACTGATGCACATAGACACTAATTTAAGCTATGAGCACCTAAGAAACTCATTTTGTGTTCATATATTCCCAGCTCAACAGCTGAAGCCAGTACCGGGAGAAGTGTGTTCAGGGAGGTAGAGAAAGGGATGAATAAAACATTAGAGAGTAAAACAAAAACAGAATGACTAGCTCGGAGACCTTGGCCCAGTGGCAGGTGTGTTTGCAGAAGCAGAGTGTTGCTGGTCACTGGCTAGTAGTGCAGGGGAGGACCTTAGGCAGAGTACTGAAACTCTCATTAGTCCTTTAGAAGAAGTGCATCTTAGGGTTAAGCATAAATATCATTACAACAACTATGGCACATTTGAGGATGTAATGGTGTAAAAAAAAAAAAAAGAATTAAGACTCTGATAAATCATATTATCCATGCATGTTTTTTTGTCCATTCATTCATTTGTTTATTCATAATCTGAGCTACTTCTCCTTAACCAGGGACTGATTACGTGTCCCAGCCCTCACAAGGTGCAAGGCAGAGATCACAGGTTGCCATTCCATTGCAGGGCTTAGGCTATATGTATATAAATACCAAAAAAAGACAAAAAAAAAAGACAAAGGGCCTGATATTAAGTCTATTATTCCCTGAGTTGTTGTAAATGCTCTCTGTGCATGAAGACAGGAGACATGCATGAAGTCCCCTACAGCAAAACTGCACATTTTGTTAAGACATATTGGTATTACTCGCATGCTTAATTTTTCATTCTTGTAGAGGGGAAACAGACCTCAGCACAAATAATAAAACCCCAGCCCCCAGTTAAAGCCACGGTATTCTATTTGGAGCAGATTCTTTTTGGAGCAGAACTGACAATGCTACTATTATGTGATAGTATTATGTTTCTAGCTTTATGAAAAAAGTGTGAGAGTGACTATGAGTGTAGCAGTAGTGGTTAAATTGTATTTGAATCAAGTTTTTTTTTATCTGGTAATTCATAAATATGGCTAACATTCACAGTCTTTGTTTAAATTGTATCTACAACTGAATCCATCATAAGATAAGATAAGATAAGATAAGATAAGATAAGATGTGTGTGTATGTGTGTGTGGGTGGGTGGTCAGCTGCAAGTTTCTGGTTGTAGAGTCTAACAGCAGCTAGGAGGTAAGGCAGCCTACCACTGAAGTTGCTGCTCAGTGCAGTCAGAATGGCCTAGGTGGGGTGGGAGATGTTAACAGGGATGACAGCTTAGCCACGGTTCTCCTATCCGTCACAACCTCCACAGGGCCCTGAGGGCATCTTAGTACAGAGTTGGCCCTCTGGATGAGCCTGTTCAGTCTCTTGCTGTCCCCAGCAGAGATGCTGCTGCCCCAGCAGTATTTTGCTGGTAAGACAAGGAATTTCCTGAAAAGAGCTATATGGAGTAATTTATTTCCTGGTCTGTCAAACACGTATCAGTCGGTATTCCCCAACAGTAATGTATTTCTAAATCTCTAAAGAGTTGTGCTTACTAAACTTACACTTTAAAATTCAAAGCTCAGTATACATGCAACCTAACTTAGAATGTGCACTGTCTGACACAAGTGTATTCTGCAGAGACCTGATGAGAGCCTAGAAAGACCCAACACTATGAATCTATTTGAGGGTCTTGCACATATATTCCAGTACTCTGTTGGAAACTGCCATCTTATCTAGTTTCTCCTGTATATGTGCATGGCGACGTACAGTATGCTGCTAAAGCAGGATGCAGTTCTGTGCAGGGAGGGCCACGTCTTCCCTAAGGGCCCGAAGGGAGCAGCACGGCTGACTGGAGTCTAGAGAACAGGCCTAATCTGCATGCATCATTGCGCACTGGCTGCTAGGCTGAGTAAGAGGAGCAATGAGACGATTTAAAAGGTCAACAGCCATGGGGCTTAGGCCCATCTCACAAAAGAAGGTGCAATAATTCATTAGTGGGTGTTATTATAAAAATCGCCTACAGAGCTGACTGTATAGCATTTTTCCTGGAATTGTGGTGGATTCGCTGTTGGTGAGTCCCTGTTGAGATGAAATTTTAAAAATGCCTGAACGGACACACAGGCATGCATACTCATACACATTCTCGCACCCAAACACACAAGTACATGCAAACACTGGTGCATGCCAACTCATACCAACAAGTATTATACCTTACAGAAGTTAATTTGCATGGATCAAAAGACTGACTTTCTTATTCAAATGTCTGGCAGGGCTTAGTTAGTTGATTCCCCCAAGACATTGTTGCTGGCTCTAACTTGATGACTTAATAGGTTAATTTGATTGGATTTATGCAGAGTATGCTCCTTGTTGCTATGGAAATCCGAGGCACTTCATGCCCAGGCCACAGTCCAGTGACTCCTAACAATCCTATTCCCCCTGCCGTCCCTTTTAGTGTTTACTTTGGGCCCTTTTACACTTCTGCACAGGATCAAATGCCAATGGTGCCTTTTGATCCTGCTGGAAATGCAGTTGTAAACATTAAATGTACAAGCTGTAAAGCTCTACTTCACTAGGTTTTATGCTGGGCTTTCATAAATGTGCTCCTAAAACATATAGGACATTTTGCTTTTATGTGCAGCAACTGCTATTTGTACTATAATTTGCGACAAACCTATGTCTAACAAGATGCATTTGTGAACCAACGCAATGTATTGTGTTTTTGTTTTGTTTGTTTCTCCTTTTCTGTTCCATTAATTTCCACTCAAGAAAAATACTTATAATAATAATAATAATAATAATAATAATAATAATAATAATAATAATAATAATAATAATGTCCTGTCAGAAGAAGTTATCCCTGTTTCTTCAGGAACATTTTGGAAGAGCTGATTCCGGTTTATCCCTTGTGATTTTACAAGATTCAGGCGCTGGAGTGGTTTTATTCCTTGTTCATCTTCATTTCTACTCACCCAAGGACCAACAAGACATTTGACAGAAACTCTCTCCAGGCCTTATTCCATTTTATTCTGAATGTTCTGAGCAACGGGCTCTGACCACAAAAACAGTTTGGGGTTCTGTAAGTGATATATTGGTTTCCAAAAATGAAAAATTATGGACAAAGATCTTCATAAGCCATATTAGTCAACAACATGTAAATTATTTTTCATTTTTTGAATGTCATTCCGTTTACTGGACTTATGGTTGCAGCCCGCTGTGTATACAAGATTGCTGAATTACATGGTAAACAACAGAAATAAGTGACACACCACGGTTTTAAAACTAATCATACAAGTGAAAATAACAATTATTCACAAGGTATATCTACGTTATTTTCAAAGAATGTATTGCAAAGTGTACATGAGTAGCTAATTAGCACGTTAGGATGAGCACGCCTGTACCCTCCGCACTTTGTGCTCTGAATGGCCACTGGTTGTGATGCAACTGATTGTGGTCAGAGTTAGTAAGGTAATGTTAAAAAAAAAATTATAAAAAAATGCCTGTGACAAAAATTGACACATCACCAATACCCTTAAAAAGTCATGTAGTACTTTTTTTTTTAAGTACAAGATAATAAAAGTAAATACCCTTAAAAAGACCACACATTCTAGACCAGTTTAATCACAGCATTTGCTCAAGCTTCACACACAAATCTACTGCAAGCTCAAGATGAACTGAAATGTGGATGTGCTGTATTTGGTTAGGAAACAGTTCTGACTGTGTATGTGACCAGCAGCCTGCAGACTCACTAATCACTGCTTAACAATCGTACGTTTTTGTTTACATCGTGTTGACATGTCAAATATTTTAAGGTGAAATAACAGTACAATCCAATACAGTAATGTGTGTTTGTTGTCTCCCAACACTATTTTCCCCTAAATATTCTATAAAAGCCCTGGGAGAGGACTGTTTTGTCAGACCTCTGTGTTCCTCTTCTGCCATAGAGACAAATGTCCTGTCAGAAGAAGTTATCCCTGTTTCTTCAGGAACATTTTGGAAGAGCTGATTCCGGTTTATCCCTTGTGA
>JBBPDH010000031.1:611383-636293 GCA_037974565.1 Clupeocharax schoutedeni
CATTACAATCATTACATTTTTGCGTAATGAATTCTGTCAGGTAAATGTAATTGTCTTGGTTTACTTTAAACTTTCTTATTTTCTTCATTTCAAGTGAAGACTCAGCTGCTTTTGTGTGATCTTACTGTGTCCTTTACACACCCTGATAAGTCTTCATGTCTGCGCTCTGGTGGAGAGGACTCCACACAGTTGACAGCAGTTCCACAACTGGAAGGCTAAAAGAGGTAATCTTATTAACAGGGCTGTTTCAGTGAACTTTGTTTACATATGGAATACCAAGTGAAGTTAATCATTAAACATGCAGTCAAGAATAAAGATAAAAGTTATTTGATTTGTAAAAATTCACATTCCCCAAAAGTACCAGATACTGATAACTTATACCACTTGAATGAAAAGTCTGTGCCAGTGCACAGTGAACCAAAGAAACTGCATTGACTGTGATTCTTGGTTTGCTCTGACTTGAAAGCTTCCCCTCTGTTCCTATGAGGTGTTTGGTTTAACCTCTTGCTGGATACATTAGACAGCACTGGTGCTGAGCTCCAGTTCCTCGCTCCATTGCATCTATCAGCATCAAATGTGTCTTTGTGTAGTATGTAACTATGTCCTTCACGTTAGAGAAGCTCTGTAAAACGAAGCCAGGAGTGCATTTAGGATCAACTACTGAATGATGTTCTTAAATTAAACTACTTCGACTGAAATTGCTCTTCTGTAATTACAATAAAGATCATGATCAATATCTTTGCTTACCTCTATACCACACAGGCCTGTACCCAAGGAGTAGCTGTCATCGTTTCCATGGAAACGGATCTGGATGTTGTAAACTTTTTGTTTGTTCAGTACCATCAGTGTATATGGCTGATCTGTGGAGTTTTTAGAACTATCTCTTATGAGGAAGGCACCATCCTGAATTCAAGTTAAGAGAAATAGAAAAAAACACTGTTATGGAGAGATGCTGGGAGTGTTTTCTTGTTTTTCTTAGATGCAGTTTGTGTTTTTCCAATTTGAAATGTATACATGTAACAAACGTGGTAAGGGGGGGGGTTCCTTATTGTTTGACTTTTTTGGAACCTAACCTTTGATCTACTTAATGATAAATGTTTTTCAAATGGAAAAAAAGATTAATTAAAAGGTTAATGGTGTAGGACTGTTTTATCCAAAAAGTGAAAGTATTTTCATTTCTCACCTTGTTTATTTTTCTCAGTGCGATTTCAGCGTCTCCTCGTGTCATTGATCCTACATACCACTTCGGGTCCATGTCCTGCATTTAGAGATTCATAATCACAAATTCGGTCTTCTATATATTTGGAAATTTGTTTGTGTGTGACATTTATATGTCAAAGAGACCTTTGTGGTTTAGTGGGTTTATATTTTTTTCTGTTTCCACTGGTGTTCGTTGGACTCACTGCAGCAACTTTTGTTACAATATTGCCATCTTGTGGTTGTGTAGAGAACTAGCGCCAAGTTGATTGATGTATGATAGTTGTATTTATTATTTAAAGCATTTTTTGAAAAGTATGGACTGTATGTACCTGTGCTTTCTCCGAGTGTTGGACCATTAGATTTTGTTGCTCAGAGAGAAAGAAAGAGTTCTCCACATGACTGGACGTCACTCTATGTTGAAAACAAATATGTACCCAAAATGTATTCAAAAACGATTCAGTGCTGTGGTTTTAGAAAACAACAAGCAGGGTTTTGTTCATTTTTAAGTTACAGACCTTCCTGTTGGCTGAGGTTTTAAGTGTGAAGCTGATGGTAAATTTTCTGTTGTGTTTGTAGGAGGGCGTCTTCCTTCTGCAAATGTTCAAGCGATTTGCTTAATTTCACATATGAACATGTTGTAAATATAATTACACATAATTTTAGAATGTCCCATATGAATGTCACTGTTAACAAACTGGATTACTAATTCATATATCAATGATACCTGATACATCTGGGCTGGTTTTGGAGTAGCCTGACAAGCGAGGTTTGGTCCTCCGGTCTATGTGAGGCGCTGCTGTGGTTGTCTTTGCTGCAGGCATTAAACATTCAGCAATTAAGAGTACCTTATAGGAGAAATCCCTCAAAATAATTGATCTTACTTACGTTTGCTGACTGATGTTAAAGGTCTGTGTGAAGAGGAAACAAGCCTGGAAGCTGTAGCTGGTAATATCTAAGAAGATAAATAGTTACTATTCTTAGTAATTAGGTTTTGCGTTTAATTTAAATTAATTTGAGCAGAAATTATTATTCCTTATACACGTATTCTTTCTTTTTTTACTTACTTTTGCGTTGCTCCTGGCAGGAGGGGAAAATGCAGAATCTTGCAGATGGGTTCGCTTTATCTGTTCTTTAATTGGACAACTACGAACACCATCTACGCACAAAAAACAACAGTAAAACTTATGTTGATCTGTAAGTGCAACATATGAACATGTTTGAGTAAAGTACAGTGTAGTGAAGGATCACCTATGTAATCACCGTCACCCAGTGGGTTGGCAATGCGGAAATGGCTTGGTATTTCGCTAGGGGTTTCACTAGGGGGCGTCTCATAATCATATTCGTCTTCCTGTTCATTGTGGTCGTCTGGTATTGCACATATGTAGGTGTCCTCAGCATCCGGGTCCTCATAATCTGGGTCACTGTCATTTTGCTGTAGGGGAATAGGTCACTTTTATGAGTTAATATAACATTTGGATAGGCCAAGTTTATTTAAAATTTACTCTGAAAAAAAATACAAACGACAAACTCACACACGTCTCTGTTTCCAAAGTTTCATGATTATGTCCGAAGCCTATTTAAAAGGAAAGAAAGATAGCAGCACCATGCACGGAAGTGACCTAGGGTGTATATATCTGTATAAGTGAATTAATACAGTACTGTGGGAGGGTATATATGAATGGTTTCAGATCTTCAGAAAAGTGTAATAGAAGGATACCCTAGCAAACAGCACATTTTAACTATTTCATTTATTTAAGGAACTAAGTTATTCAACACGTGAATCAGTGAAAAATAAAAAATAACCTAATTTAATTGAAAATGAGATTCAGCTGACTGAACCATTGGGTTTGAATTCAGTCAGCACTGTTGAACGTACACCTCACTTATGCAGATGTCTACCATCAGGCTGATGTTGTTGTTGCGTTTTACAAGCACACTAGGCCACGATCAACAAAAATACATAAGAAATAAGAAAATCTGTTCAAATACACTTATAAGACAGAGTATGTTGACACATCAGTGCAAAACTGTCCCTGTATTAAAAATTAATCAGATTTATTTGAATTACAAAAGACATTTGCACAGATTGGGCAATAATAGATCAAATCAAAAATCTTATGTTAGGAGAGAAGTATCTGGAAGTTTTGCACATTGTTTGGTAGTAATTTTCACCCATTCCTCCTTGCATGGGTCAGGCTGATCATGTTGTTTGAAAGCTTGTGGATCACAATTTTCAAATTGTGCCAGAGATTGATTGTTTTGGCCATTGTAGAACTTCTACAATGAGTGTTTGCAGTTGTGCTGGGGATTGTTACCTCTCTGAAATTTCTCCCAAGCAGGTTGTTTTGTATTTTTTTTTATTTTTAATTTTTTTATCTGTCCTTGTCCCTGTCCAGTCCCTGCTTAGGGAAAATTTGGGCCAGAAAGCTACATGTTTTTTCTTATATTTGTCTCATCTGATCATAAAACCTGAATTTTGGTTGGATCCGGCAGTTTTGTCCAAAAAATGTTAACTTTTTAAATCAGTCACAAATAGAGACCAGTTGTAAGCCAATGGTAAACCAACAGTGTTCTCGTTAAGGGACAATCTTTTCAACGGTGTAGCAGGTTCTGACGCAGCCGAGGCTGGCTGCTTTTTTATGCATTTCAGTACAGGGCCGCCCCACTCTGAGTTTGCATGGAGTTTGCACTTTGTGCACTGTGCACTGTGTTAAGCTGTTGTCACATTCATTTCACAGTAATGACATTTATAGATGACTGGGGCAGATCGAGCAGGGCTGAAAGTTTACAAGCTGAGTTTGTGAAAAGGTACTATGCTATGTCAGAGCCACACTTAAAGTCACTGAGCTTTTCAGTATGACCTGTTTTGTTACCAGAGAGAATTAGGAGGGATGTCTACTTGCTTTTTCCACGTACTAAATGGTGTACATCAGTCTGGAAAGAGTTATTAATAACTGAACTACACTGAGAGCCATCAAAAGGAGCACCATAGAGACACTGGTGAACCTTTTAAAATCCAGAAAGATTCAGAAAGTGGCAAATCATTCAGTAAGTCACCAGATTTCAGGAGAACAGCCAAGGAAATATTGTTCTCTAGTTTCTGTTGAGATCAGTATCTATGACTCCACAGTAATGAAAAGATACCAACATTCTTATGTAGTGCTGTGACCAAAGACAGAAAAGCTCAGCATATGAATGACTGAACATAAAATAAATGTTTTGGAGTGGGCTAGTTAGTGGCCTAGTCAAAGTCCTCACTTGACCCCAATAGACATATTGTAAAGCTTAAAATGAGCAGTCCATACTTAACCTGCCAATACATGAATTTAAATAATTCTGTAAGGAAGAGTGGGTTCATATTCCTACATGCCGAGGTAAAAGGCTGATATATGGAAAGTTTAGTTGCAGTCATTACTGCTACAGGTCAAAAATAGGTTAGGGGGCATTTTTGTGATTCACAAGTTGGATAGCTTTGCTCCGTAAGAAAATTCAGAATGTTTTGGGTAAGGTGCTCTTTGTGTAATATTGCATTTATTTACAGATCTAAAAGCACTCTACTTTTTCATGGCACTGTAAGCATGGTGTATATAAATAAGTTATTGGCTAGTGTTGAATTACCCTGATAAGGAGGCTGTGAAGGTTTCGGTCTGTGTAAGAAAATGTAGATTTGAATGTTAGAGCGTTGACAGAGATAGCTGTACTGTGGGCTTCTGTTTGATAGTGGAATCTATAGCTTACCGATGAAACATCCCGCTCTTTTTTCCACCTTGGTTAATGTCAGTACAGATCTTTATAAGAAGTCTTTAGGAAACACAGAATTCAGAATAATGAAAATGTATGTGAACGTATTACATGATTCAAGAAAGTGGGTAAGAAACATGCAATATAAAATTGTTATTATCTGGTTTTGTTACTTAGCCGACAACAACCAGGCTCAGTAATATGCTACTTCCTGTTTCTCTGTTTAAAAGGCATTATGCTCAGTGCATGCATGTATATACTTATTTTTAAAACTTACGGAATTTGAGCATTGGGGAACTTCTGAAGGTCACTGCTTGACATTGTCTAAAGTGGTATAGAATAAGGAGTCTTAGCGAGTGCTACTTTAACTTTAACATGGTTTTTAACTATAGATAAATAGTTGGTCTGATAACCATAAACTACACTTTAGCTTGGGCCTTGAAAAGTTGATAAACAATGTACATTGTTTTTGTTTCCCCACATGTATTTTTTATCATTGATATATAAACACTAATAAATAATCTGAATGAATGCATGAAATAACCTTCTTTATACTGTTAAATGAATGTGCTTCAAATTCTTAGTATGAGTGAGTTTCTTAAGTGAATTATTATCTGCAGCAGCATACTTGTAAAAAGACACTAAAGAGGAAACAAACTCTTACCAAGAATCTTGCACCGTTCATACCACTTCTCTTCACCACTGTGTCACAACCCATCAGCCTCATCTGCAAACAGAGGGGTGTGAAGACACATTGGCCTGGACTGACGCTACTGAGTAGCAAATTCATTTTCGCGTCTCTTTACGGTCAGAAAAAATGGTTTGGTCACTAATGATTTCTGTCCTTGCTGTAAAAGAAATGCTACTCATGCCTGTTTGTTTTTTACATAATTTAATATCAGCAGTACTGCAGACATGCTTGTTAGACTGCTTCTTTACAGTTTTTGCGAAAGAATGAGTAGATCGGTGTAGGAAACTGTCAGTGCTAGTAAGGGACAGACAAAACAAAAAAGTAAAGTGGCCCCTTATCGTCATGAATGAACACACCACAGCACAAAGATTAATCAATGATTTTTTTTCTCTGCTTTTAACTCATTCACCAAGCAAAGCAGTGGGATGCCACCAGGGAGGAGCATGCAGTGGGCAGTATGTGGAGACGGTACCTTGCTCAAGGGTACCTCAGTGGTGTAACTGGCAGTCCAGGGATTTGAACCCATGACCTTCTGATCACAGGGGCTACACCCTAACCACTAGGCTTCCAGCTGCCCCACAAAAATAGAGGGATGCATACATTCATATGTATTGTAATTTGTAATATGTTACTGAGTACATTGTACAGTGTATTGAGTTCAGCCATCAATTTTGTCTGTATGCATATATCCACACACACATTGTGTTTAGATTATGTGGTGTGGCAGCACGATTGTCTTGTTGAAAGAGATCATAGCCATTACGGAGTACTGTTGCCAAAAAGCAGTGTTCTTTGTCTGCTATTACATTTAGGTAAGTAAAATCCACATAAACCCCAGTACCCAAGGTTTCCTGCAGACATCTCTTCCCCAGTTAAGCAACACATGCACACTTGGCTGTTCATGGGATGTAAAGGAGAACATGATTCATCATTCCAGGCCACCTCCTGCTATTTCTTCATGGACAAGTTCTGAGACTCACAGAGGTACGGTATATTATTCTTTTGACAGTGGACAGAGCTCAGCATGAGCACACTTGACTAGTCTGTGGCTATTCAGCCCCATGCACAGCAAGCATGGGGCTAATTTTCAGCAATTAGTACCACAGTAGCTCTTTTATTTGCGCCAGATGGACTCCCCACGTGAATCAATGAATCTTGGGAGCCCTTGACCTTGTCATCTGTTCACCTGTTGTTCTTCTTTGAGCCACTTTTGGTAGGTGCTAATCACTTCATATCAGTAACACTTCATAAGACCTACAGTTTAGGAGCTGGTCTTATCCTGTTGTCCCGTCATCACAACATGGTCAAAATCACTCATTATGCTTGCCCATAACTTAGCCATAAATAGATTCTGCTCACCTGTCTTTGGTTTTAATGCTAAATTTGTATATGTGTTTGCGTGTGTGTTAGGGCTACCACATTACTTAGTTAAAAAAAAAACATTGTTTAAAATACAGACTGGGATTATTTCACATTTTGTACAACAAATGGAGAATCTAACCATCACTATTACTACATTCATTCATTTTCTGCAACCGCTTAGTCCTTACTCGCGTACCTGGAGTCTATTTCAGGGTCTGCGGGTGCGAGGCAAGGACTCACACAGAGCTCATGCAGCACTATATAGCAGCGCTATATATAGAGTATATGCAGTATTACATAGAGTTCATTTACCATAGGAAGCTGTTGGTGCTCAAGTAAGTTTTCATGCATCACTGAAAGAGGGAAAACCCAGCAGCAAGTTTTCACAAATTAATATTTGTAGTTAAACATCGTAGACAAATGAAGTAAAATTAAATGTAATAAATTATAATTGAAATATTTCTCAGTTAACTGACAAGATGATTGCTACATTATACAATTAGCAATAGAACTGATAAAGAAAGTCCTAATGTATGAAACCTTGTCTATCTCTATACATGTAACATTAGCTGTGATTATCTGTTGGCAGTTTTCCTCAATCATGGCCATTAGAAATCACATCCATTTCTTGCATGTGATGCAGTTTTTATCCCACTGTACAAAATAATCAGGAAAACAGATTTTTGAGTTTCTAATTTGGTGTAAAATAAAAGATGAAGTATTAAAAATAAAAACATACTGTTTTTAGGTAGGCAGCCAGATGTTCTGAGTTCCAGCCTAAGACTTCTGACCTGGAGGGAATATTGTCCGAATTCATTGCGAATTCCGAATTCAAAATAACTTCCTGTTTTGTAGGATACAACTTGTACTCTTGTGCTAATCAAGTGAGTTTGTCGGTATTCTGCTGTTGTTTGCAGCTGGCTAGTCTTAGAGAAAGCATGTGCATGCAGCAACAGCCACTCCTTACTTCAGCTGGTGGCTTTGAGTAGAGGAAGTGCTTTGTCATGAGATAATTTTAGCACTCTGTTTATAGAACCTTGCAAAGCACTAAACTGACTTGTATGTATATATATAACCTTTGAGGTATTATGTTTCAGATGAATGTGTTGTAGTGTAAGTTTCATCACCTTTAACTTTCTTTTTACATTGGCCCATACCAAATGTAGTGACCCACAGCTAAGTAAAGATGGTTCTACAGATGGCACAGTTCCTGAAACAGCATTTGCATTTTTCAGACTACTCACCCAAACACCAAAATAGTTCCTCGTTTTGTTGAACTGATAAAAAAGCAGCAGAACTATTTATTTTGCTTGTTCACAGGAGAAGAAGAAGTGTATCTTTTTTTAAAGGGTGGTGCACATGAGGTGCTTTTGGTCTAAACGTGAATGCTTGATGAATTTATATTTGTAGAATAGTATACCTGAATGTGGCACAGTGAACAAAAATACCTGCTTTAGATTATCTTGCTAAAAATGTTTAATGTGTAAGCCACGATACTGCTTTACACACCAAGATGGTACGCTTTAGAATAAATGATTAAGTTCAAAATATGTACTTATTCAATGGAGTACAACAAACCCTAACCCTACTTTACATTTTATCCTACACTGTGCAATCTCCATCCATATGTTCTGTATAGAGAATGAAATGAGAGGCTGAGAACATCTATTGCTTGTAAGAGGTTATAAATAGGAATGTCACACACTTTTTGGTTTGACCCTAGTTGTTCCCTTTATGCATGGCCTACACCAAACAGAAAAAGGGAATCCCTGGTGGGAACAGAGCTGTCAGGCAGCTGCTGAGCCTATCCCATAAAACACCAAGGTGAGAGTCATGACGAGACTCATCACTCACCTCCTGGCCAGCAGGAATCCCAGTGAATGTGACTGCTACCCTAGGGGGCTTTGCACAAGGTTGCTGCCTAACATTTTACCCAAAGGAAACCCATAAAGAAGGGTGGAACCCTCTTGTCTCACTGGCCTGAGAAAAATTTAAGTACCAGTGATGTGAACATGTTTAATGGTGTAATAGTATAATGCTGCATATTATTGTCACATACATAAGGCCACATCAGGTGCCCTGACCATCTTAAGGTGTGGTAACATCTGAGTAAGGAGTCAGTAAAAAATACAAACAATTTGTTCCTGACTTGATCTTACACTAGACCAGCTTGAAAAAGTAATGAGAATGTTTGTGTGAATCCCAAATGGATTTAGGAATCACTTCTTGATTCAAGGAAAAGTGTGCCACAGCAGTTCCTTCTGAGGCATCACAGCACTGCACATCTTTGTCATGCGCAAGTGGAGCCTCTAAGCATAAAGGAAATGGGTTCTTTTGTGGAGTGGTGCAGACTAGGCTCACCCTCAGTGCTGTTTTTTTTTAAGAGAAGGGAACCAAAGGGCTTTACAGAGATCACAGTCTGATTCTATCCATATGAAAGGTCTGTTAGAGGGGGTTGGGGGGCTGGTATTGGTGGCTGTGCCTAACTTGGTTGACAACATGGCAGTGTATTTAGAAGGATGGCCATTTTGTTCCCCATTCATTAGAGCACAGCAGGACAGCCTGGGAAAAACATGATAGCCCTAAAGGCAAACAGGCAAACTGGG
Organism: Clupeocharax schoutedeni; assembly: GCA_037974565.1. Lineage (NCBI taxonomy): Eukaryota > Metazoa > Chordata > Actinopteri > Characiformes > Alestidae > Clupeocharax > Clupeocharax schoutedeni. Next base: position 620,984 of record JBBPDH010000031.1, read on the forward strand.
GTGACGAAGTATTCCACAAGCTGCTCATTTTTTCTGTGAAAAGAAGGAACACATTGAATAGATCTTTATCTGTATGTTTTATCTCAGATACAAGCCTTCTCCTGAGTAAAGAACCTAAATTATGCAGTCAGAATGACTTTAGAGTTAGGGGATAATAATGATTATGACTAATAATTATTTAGATGCATTAAGAACGTATGCTTAAGAAGCACAACTTATTCTTGTTTCTTGAGAAGATGTTATGTTTATAATTGTCTGAAATAAGGTTACCACAGGGCTGGTGTGGGAGAACACAATAAAATGGATATTTTTAGGTTGTAGTATTGTAATAGTATTGTTATATGTGTGCATATAATGGTGCAACACCAAAATCTAGTATATCCAGTAAAGTGTTTCCTTGCTGAAGTTTTAATTAATGCAACAAGTAAAAACAAAACATCCTATCAAACCCCTCTCTACTGCCCAAAACTCCTCAGGGGTCAGACCCCCACTGAAGCCAATATCCCATCATTCATCAGGTCAGACACACTGGCAGATTTATGGCATGTCCCACTGAGCAGAAGAGATTAACTATGTATTAGGGGAAATAGTTAATTTACTGAAGAAAGCCAAAGATAATATAGTTGGGAACCACATGCCATTACGAGTGCAAGAAGTAATCTAGACTAGTGATAAGCAATTACTATAGAGCAAATAATGTGACTTAATACTCCGATTGGTTGAAGCTAGTTGACCATATATTCATCGGGATGCATAGCTTTGCCTTGCTTGAGTGTTTTTGTGTACACCAACACAGCAGTGGCCAGGATTAACATGTCAAACACCTTTATGCATATGAGACTCTCTTAGGGATCTTGTCTGTGTCCCGCTACAATGGATATGCATAGCATCAGTAACGACTGCATATCAAAGTCCTACTAAATCAACGTAAGAGAAACGCCCAGGGCGAAGTGTGAAGTACTACATGATAATCTTCTCAAGTGCATTCACTAAGATTCCTTAGTGTATTCTTAACTGAGCCCTTATTACCGTTTATTGCAGACATTTCTCCTTTAGCATTGTGAATTGGGAACTCGTGAAGGTATCTCTCCAAGACAGAACTGAAACTCGTGCCGCTTGGGTCACTGTGGCTATTGATGCTAGGCAGTAAGACAGAAGGACACACAAATCTTGAACTTAATTTATTTATTTGACTATATAAATATACATTTCATTATATGTACAAAACATAATATGACCTAGAAATTAGAAATGTTACAGTAAAGTGCAGGCCACTATTTCATGTCGACGCTGAATTCGGGTCACTTGGGTCCCCTTGGCCTGCGCCTGTTCAGGCCGTGGGTACTTTGTCTCCGCACGCACACGTGCTTCACCTTCACCTGAGTGCAGCGCTCGCACTTGACCGTGCAGCACCAGTGGAACTTGCAGTTGCAGCTGCTCACCGTCTCCGTGCGTCTTTCCTCCACGCGCAGGCCGCATTCGTGGCACAGGCGGCGGCAGCTGCGTTTCTCCCATTGCGAGAGCCCGTCCCCGTTCTGCACGCACTCCCTGCCCTCTGTGCCCTGCAGGCCCAGGCTCGCGTTCTTGGCGCAGTAGTCTGGCGAGTCTTCCAGGTAAATGAGCTCGGAGCGCGAGATCGCGCCCAGCGCGTCCGCCACAGCCCCGCGCGGGTCCGCGTTGTTGCCTGCGCGGACTCGCCTCTTGTCCAGCTCCAGCTTATGCGCCTGGTCGTGTTTCAGCTTCAAGTAGTCGCCCACCTCGCGGAAATCAGATAGCTGCATCCAGCAAGTCTGGAGAGCACAGCTTTCAGACATACCGTGGCACCTGCAAATTCTCTTCATGGTTGCCTTAACAGCCTGCAACGAAACATATTTTAACATTAAAGCATTGTATGCCAGAAGTGTTCCCTCCTCAAACACCAAGTGAACCAGGTATGTTTGAATAGGGAAATCAATTAACTGCGCTGGACCGTGGTTGGCAGTGAACGTATTCAGGCTTACCAAGCGGCCCGCAGCGTTGTTATGAAGATTGACGGCAGCTCGCGCGTCCTGGCCAGTCTCGAAGGCATCAACATACTGCTTGGAAATCCTATCTCCAAAGTCGACGTTGTCGCTGCAGCCCCCCCAAAGCCATCCACGACCCCCTGGCACCGAAATAGACAAAATTAGGCCCGTCTATTGTGGTTTTAAAGGACAGTCATTGGACAAAATAATTTTAAATAATCTTGTATTTCGGTTATACACCAATACAGTAGTCCTATGTAAGCAATATACAGTAATTTATCCTGACCTCTGTAATTTTCCTTACCAAGTTTGCCATTTCTCGAGTTGTCACACCCACAGTTGTCCAGATCGCCCAGGCTGCAGTTTTTGGTTAGAGTGTACATTACCCCCGCTGCGCTGATGGCGTGGACAAACGATGTTTCTCTTGTTGCTGTAAGAACACACGGAGAACGGTGAAGATGAGTTTGTCCCAGAATGAAACAGCCGGAATGGACGCTCAGCACTGTTTACACATCTTACCGCTTCTCAGTCGCTTAGGAGTGGCCAGGTGAAAGGTGCTCTCGGGACAGTTCCACCTGTCCCACGCGAATTGGTGTTTACACTCCTGCATACCGCTCTGCGCCCCGGCCAGCACGCTGCTCGCGTAGGTTAAATATGCCTGATGAGGTGAGGGGATCGTTAATTGCTAAATTCTTTCAGATATCAACTGGTTTTATAAGACTGTGTTTAATGGGTATGTGTTGCCACCGTTTAATTTTATACATTTGTAAATTAAATAAAAACTTACTTTTGGCCCAGTCATGAGGAAATTGTGAACTGCCCTAAGGAAGAAGAAACAAAACCACATGTGGATCACATATATATAGAAGTTTGTGTATAATATGTGCGTGTGTGTGTGTGCGTGTATACTATGTGGGTGTGTGTGTATGCTATTTAAATAGATTAAGGAGCATTCACGTTTTTTTCACTTAGTAATAATAATCTTTCTTACCATGTATGTCCCGAAAGAGTTTTGTGATAAACAAAAAAGACGAAAATCCAGAGAAAGGAGTAAACCATTTTGCAGTAGCTCGATGCTCCACTCCCCAGTAACGTTATAGGCATCCGACACTTCATTTCAAATTCGTTTTAGAAATTTATACAATCCACATCAGTGGCTATGTGGGGGGGATCACCTTTTGTTAGAGAATCTCTGACAGGCCATTGGTCCAAGCAGGTCAAGGCAACGCCTCCAATGAACTACAAAGGATATCAGAGTAGAATGGCTTATTTTCTGTCTGCGGGTCACAGAACATGAGGCCTGAACTTAAAGCATTACGTTAGAGAGGGTTTACTCTGCAGTACAAGACCTTTTATTTAACTGCAGTTCGATCCTAGATCGATAGATAGTTGGATAGATAAGATAGATAGATAGAGAGATAGAGAGATAGAGAGATAGAGAGATAGAGAGATAGAGAGGTAGATAACTGGCCCCAAGACAGATTATATCGGAAATATTTAATGTTTTTCTGAATACAAAATAACAATAGACATATTAATTTATAGATAAAAAGAGTGTCATAAACCGTATCAACTTTAGCTACTGTGAAATAAACAGTGAAACTGTGTCAAGAAAAAATAAAAATAAAACAAAATCAACAAAATTGTGTTCATAATGAATGAACGAATTGGGTGATGTGAAAATAGAAGCGAAAAGTGCAGCCATAGAACATAAGTACTGAAAATGATTATACCCAACTGACGGTGGAGAGGAAGTGGGATTTAAGATATGTTCCCTTTTCCCAAAATAAAATAATAGTCAATAAAATATATTTACAAATATACATGGGAATATTGTTGTCTGGTACGTGAGGGAGCTAGCTACTGCGCACTCGCGGTTTCCTCCGCGAACTGTGCGGCCGATTGCTCCTGTTCCTCTTTGTGCAAAAGTATTTAGTCACGACTTGCGTGCATTTGTCGCACTTGACGGTGCAGCACCAGTGAAACTTGCAGTTACAGCTGCTGACCGTCTCGATCTTCTTCTCCTCCACTTTGAGGCCACACTCATGACAGAGCCTCCTGCAGCTTCGCTTCTCCCACTGCGACAGGTTCCTTCCGCCCTGCAGACATTCCCTGCCCTCGGTACCGTGCAGGCCCAGGCTGAGGTTCTTCACGCAGTAGTTAGGAGAGTCCTCCAAGTAGACGAGCTCCTTGCGCGCAATGGTGCTAAAGGTGTCCGCGATGGCGCCGCGGTTCTCCGCACTGTTGCCAGCTCTCATACGTCTCTTGTCAATCTCCAGCTTCTGCGCCTGGTCGTATTTGATCTTCAGATAGTTCCCCACGTCCCTGAAGTCAGACAGCTGCATCCAGCATGTTTGAATGCTGCAGCTCCCGGACACACCGTGGCACTTGCAGGACCTCTTCATCGTGGCCTTGATAGCCTGAAATTGTAGATGATGATCATTAATTACCTGTTTTCATGCTGCATCAGGGATAAGCGTCTTTGCTATGGACTAACTGCAGGTCAAACATAACCCTACCTGCAGTCCTACACGACAATAAAATGCTCATGGTATAAAAAATATATAGACTTACAAGTCTCCCCGCTTCATTGTTGTGCAAGTTCACTGCAGCCCTTGAATCATGGCCATTTTCCAGCGCATCCACAAACTGTTTGGAAATGTTCTCTCCAAAGTCAACATTGTCACTGCAGCCGCCCCAAATCCAACCTCGTCCTCCTATGAACACAGAAATTCGTAGTTTATTAACGATTTAAGCCAGAAATTATGTTGGTTTAAATGTTGTATTTTTTTATATACATATTGTACTTTTATTAAGCTTACCCATTTTACCAGCCTTGGAGTAATCGCAGCCGCAGTTATCGAAGTCTCCCATGCTGCAGTTCTTGGTCAGTGTGTACATCACTCCTGCCGCGCTTATCGCGTGCAGAAAAGATGTTTCTCTAGTCGCTGGAATGTGGGAAAATCATCATTAGAATAAGTAAATTTGGTAAATGTAAGTAAATTAAGTGTTTCATAATGTAAGGGAAATTAGTGGAAGAGATTATTACCGCGCCGCAGTCCTGTATGGGTAGATAACTGCAGCTCGGTCTCTGGACAGTTCCACCTGTCCCACGCAAACTGATGCTTGCACTCCTCGATGCCTCGCTGCGCCCCCGTCTGTACACTGTTTGAATAAGTAAGATAAGCCTGTGGGAATAAAGACGCTAAATATGAGCATATAATGGTCAGAGATGTGTGACTCATCTGTTCATTCAGTCGAGACGCTGTACTATCATGGGTCAGCACGAATATGTATAACTCACCTTGGGTCCTGTCATCAAAAAGTTATTCACTGACCTAAAAAGAAAAAAGACAAAACTTCACATTAGTAAAAAAAGATTTGCATATACGTAACAGAAGAGATGACAGATAATAAATAAGTAAATAAATACATAAATAAATAAATAAATAAATAAATAATTGAATACAATTGTCGTGGACAGCAGAAGAGTCCACAAAAATAGTGTCACCCAGAAATAAGAATAGTGAAACAATATGAATGTACCATGCCGTTGTGGACAGCACGTGACAGCACATGGAAAGGACCAGAGATGTGAGCAGCTGGCAGGAGCCCATCGAAGCGGACAGGTCCTCTGGCTCTCCGAGGCTGCTCTTTTGCAGGAACCCGAGGTGAAGGTACTGAGCAAGGTATCCAGAAAGAGACAGAGACAATTGACTAGCGGCTCGGACGGTCTCGGTATTTATACCTGTCGCCAACTCTGTGACATGCATTTCCCAACCTTTGACATTTCACTGTGAAAAGGCGACGAGTTGGTCATTGGATAGCGGTTGAACGGACATAGGAAATACCAAAGTGCAACTGACCACTTCAAAGCAGGGGTGTAATAACCCTAATTAGTTTATTTTTTCCCATGGACGTTCACCCCAATAATCTCTCTAGATATAAATATTTTAGTACCTGCATAAGCATGTTTATTCTTTTTAGGGACGATACGCATAAAAGAAAAGATCTAATCAAGCAGTGTTAATGCCTTTTGGTGTACAGTCATTATATATATATATATATATATATATTAAAGACGATTTGTGTGAACTAAAATAATATATCAAAGAACCAGAATCTTATCAAGCAGTGTTAATGTGCCTTTTGGTGTACAGTGCTATACACATGTAAGTGTATTGAGTTAATTATTGAATCGCCGTCTGTACTGGAGATGTGTAGTGCATTTGAACAATAAGCTGGTTGTTGATTGTTCAATGCACTTTGGAGTTGGAAACACGTTGCTGACTGTCCAATTGTGCATTCTGCAGACTAAACATCCCCCAATTGTAGCTTCACTGTTTTAGAATTCTAAACTCTGGAAAAAAAGTGTTTCTCACATCGCCTCAGGCGTTGAATTGCATTGAAATGGTTGTCCTACGTAATTTACAAAAAAGCCATATAATAATTCAACACAGTATGCTAAGGGCCATGCAAATAACATGTCGCTCATCGACGACTTTGACACTGGAGTGTTAATAGAACAGCCTGGGAACGAATCTGGTGCGAAGAGAGTCTGCAACATTACTGATGCTGGCTTCGACACTTCTACTAATAATACTCATTTGCACAGACTATGCATGCTAGTCCATCTTGTATTTACACAAAATCAGCGTTTAAACTAATGTCTTTCTCATAAGCCTAATTTCACCTTAGCTTGTTTGCAAAAGTCAAACTTGATGGTGGACATGGCAGTCATAGGTTATTTAAGGGACACGCAGATCTTCTGAGAAATTTATTTTATCGCCTAATTACTTTCGATGCCCGTTTGCCATTAATTAATATTCTATGGAAATGTGATTCCATATCGCAAAGATTAATTGTTGAAACCACACGTCGACATTGAATTTCGAATCAAATCATCAGACAATCAAAATCCCTTTAAACCGGTGTTTATTGGATGGCCGGACAATAGCTGCAGCACTCGAGGCACTGGGCTTAAGCGGTTAAGCTCGGGATGGGACAATAGTGGGACGCGCAGGTGAGGATAATCCCCACTAATTGCTTATCGGCGACATCAAGCCCTGACGAGGCCTGAAACCCATGCTCCCACACCTACTTGTCAAAAAACGAAATGCCTGTTAAGTCGCCATCTTTGGTGTCCTCACGTGTAACCCCGAAGCATGCCAAGGTAAACACCCAGTTGTCGACATTTGGGGGAATGGATTTATTGGGCCATTCCAACACCCGAAGCGTTTTTGCAGTTATAGATTATGACGCAAAACTGCACTGACTAAAGTACAGAAGCGTGGTGGTGGAGCAGGGCTGCTCTGAACCTACCTGAAGGCAAATGGGCTTCCATATTGAACCAAACACCACAGACTCAGGTGCCACTGATTAGAGTGTCTTTGCGAGCCCCTGTCATAACCTGTTGTTTCACCGGAAGGTGATGCTGGTGCAAGTAATAATAATCTATTTTGAGCATGCAGTTGCAGCAGAATATCTACCGCTTTAGCGTGTTCGGGCTATACAAGCGTTTAGTAAAGCACATCGCTTCCTTTAAGCGTGTCTTTCCTTACTTGGGCAGAATTTGACCTGATTGACTTCATGATGGGGTTTGCAGGCTGATAAGTGAGGTAATAAAAAGGCGACAAAGGGTGCAAAATTGGCCCAGCGCTGCGAGGGGCCCTGGCCTCAGACGGGCAGGTAGAGGGACTGCAAGAACAGCGTCGCCCCGTCTCAGCAATATCCAGCTCTAGATCAGGATTCAGGAGAGACACAGGCGCCTGTTCTCACACCTCATTAACAAATACGACCACAGCGTTGGGAAAGAAATTGCAGTGTTTTGGACTAATCTGGCAGGGGGTTGCGGTTGACTAGTGCCCCATTTATTCACCTGAATACATTATACATGCTTTTCTGAAAGGTGACGAAATATACGCTGTAAACATTCTTGTAACGACGCTAAAGTGAAATGAGGATATTTGAAGAGACCAGGAATTCCCATTTTAGCGCTCTATTATTAACTGATTATCATAATTTGGACATCTGCTTTAAAAACATTTTTTTTGCTGGTTATCGACGACAAATTACGCCTTAAACGGAAACATGATTAGCTGCGCATAAACAATACTAAATGCACGGTTAAAATGCATTATCACGACTATAGGGGAATTAGATAAGGTCCTCTATAGGAGGCTTTGGAGTGTGTTTGGTTACCGACACACATGACACACTGATGTGAACTACAATAGATGGTACATCAGTAAGAAGTAGTTATCAGTAGTTATTAAAACAGCTGTTTCAGGTTGTCAAGAGAACAGACTACAGTAAAGTTCTGCAATGGCAAGCTGCATGAAATACAAAGATACTGGCGTGTTTTAATATTGCATTACCTCCCCCTGCTGGCCATACGCTGGATAGTATTTCTGCTTGATGTACACATGTGAACTTGGTAACATTGGCACATAATTACACAACAAGTAGACTGTGATGAAATACATTATTTGTCAGCCTTAATCGTGTCCTCTAGTCTTGGAATGTACAATATACTAATAAAGAACATTTGGTAAAAACTAGATATGTGCTAGAACGCATGCAGTAGTCTAATGTTTATGCAGCTTACATTAGATATTTGTTGGACGAAACATGAAGAGTCAGGGGAAAAATGGTACAGGTTAAGACTGATAGTAGGACTGGACAATAAAGTCAAGAATATTTCTTAAAGTTTTTTAATTGTAAATGTTCTTTCTCATGTACCACAGCTCAGAATACTTAGTAAAGCTGTTTTTGAAGATTAGTAACATATAACACTATGTGTGTGATTACATGTGTCTTTATTTTCATGAAGAAACATTATAAGAAAATTAATAAATGCCCCATTGCGCTGAAAAGAATTTAGTAAAAGATCTGTGTTCGGATCCTGTCTTATGCCACCCCCATGTCTTGTTCTTCCAATCATAGGTCCTGGTGACTCCTATAACCTTGGTAACCATGCATCACTTGGGGGCAGTAGCACCCTTTAAACTGAAATAGAAAATGTAAATAGTGATTGGTTCCATTAGAGGAAGTGCCATTAGAGGAACATCTGTTGTGCTTGGCCTTGCTCCTCGCTGTCAGGTCAGGGGCTCGCATCACCTTTCCTCTCCTGCTCAATAGCTGGAACATACAGAGCAAAGATTGTGTGTTAGGGAGTGCAGTGACACTGGCCTCTATCTGTCAGTGTACGTGACATTATTACAGAAATGGTCATTGTTATTCATTCTGTAAATTCTGATCTGCAGGTATGCGCTTAAATGCTGATGGAGGAGTTTGACCAAAGTAGAGTTGAAGCCTATCTGCTGACAAGAGTGATGTGTGAGTATGGTGGGTGCATGCTAAGCTCAGTGTTGGATGTAAAGAAAAAAAAAACAATGGCAAGGATTAGTTCAGGGAAAGAGAGAGATTGGAATAAAATGACAAATGACTGAGCCAAAGAATGAAGAACATAACGATGACAGGGTAGAAAAAGCATTTTACTCTGTGTCAGAAAGAAACAGAGTAAGCCACAGCAGAATTCCATACCACACCCCAGACTGCAAGGATGCACACTGCATGCAATACTTCAGGGGTCACTCACTCTCTTTGGTGGGCAGAGGGTTCTTTTCCTTTGTCTCGGTCTTCTTCAGCTTGGTTTTGTCAAACCTGGCAATTTCGGTGAGGTCTGGCTTGTCAGACATTTTTGCTGTCAATAGAGATGACAGATGACAGTTGCTGAACTGTGACCTTGCTTTGTCTCCCTGAAGCACTATTCTCAGGAGCAGGCAATATGTCACTCAATTAAATGCTCATCTTGCACTGAACAATGTTTTAATGCATATTTTATATTGTATTTTAATAAAGAGTGTAAGATTAATATTGTGTGATTTTTGAGGAAAACAAATCTCTTAACTGCTCAGTCATATGATATTTTAAACGAAGCACAGCTCATCCACAGTGAGCAGTGCCTGGTTTCATGACCCATCATGTATGTGACATGGACTCAGAGCACACGTGTTCTAGAGCCATCCACTGACGTGTGCGTCACACTCAGAATCACATCCCCTATCTTTTGCTCACCTCTTCCCATATGTTCACATTCTCTCCCCGAACGGGCTGTATCTTCAGCTCTTTGTTCTCTATATGCCATTTCATTAATAGCACTGAAGGCTTCTCAGTTCTTTCCTAGCAGACCATTAGCCCCATTCCCCCCACCGCCTCCTTTCTCTGCTGTGATTGTTCTCTGCCATGTGCTTTGTAGTGGTCGTCAGTGGAGAACGGGCAAACCCTGCTTTGTTAATAGCTTCACTGCATTACTGCCTGACTCCTGTTTCCATACTGTCAGCATCAGTTTCTCGTCTCCAGCAACCGCACCCACCCAGCAAATGTAAATGTGCATTTTCCTGTATAAGCAACATAAATTGCCTGCTTACATGCTTTCTTCTAACTTACTTAGGGGATAAAAGGAATAGCTTACCGTATGGCACACAAAGCGAGTGATCCGGGAGAGAGATACAGAGACTGTCCTTCTGCAGTGTCTGCCGGCTTCTGTGCCTCTGCGTCTTTAGCAGGGCGTGGATTAGAGAGAGAGGGAGAGAGAGAAACACACACACACACACACACACACACACACACACACAGACATAGACAGACATACTCTGACCAGCTCATTCCTTCTTGCTCTTTTCTAGTTAATATTGATGTACCCTAGGGAATAGTGTGGAGATGTCAGTGATGGCATCAGCATTATTGTTTTTTACTATTTATTCTTTGACGCATTAAAATGCAAACAGGGCAAGCATGTTAGTGTGTCAGCCCCTTGCTAGGGTGAGCTGAAAGCAGCATGTATTGTGATAATGCCGGAGACCCCGAGTTATTGCTGATGTTCAGGCACAATTTAAGAGCATGGGGAAAAAACATAAAACTTGCATCTGAAAGCTTTATTCCTGTACCATATTTCTATCATCTTTTCATAAATACTAGAAGTTTGGATTAAAATGTGTAATATCTAATGTGTTCCTGTAAAGAGATCCGATTGGTGGGCGAACTACTAATGATGACTAATGATTATGAGTACTCTTATTCTTATTCCAGAATATTAGAGAGGATGCTGATGTAATTTGTACCATTACATCATTTCTTACAAATGAACTCAGAGATCATGTCAACACAATACATTTCAAGGAAATGGCAAGGTAAAAGAGGCTTTGATGCCACTCAGAAAAAATATAATTGTTACAGATTGAATGTGGTTCTGATGTTTATTTCACTGTTCATTAGCAAGACATAAAGTATGAGACTTACAGCAAGTACTTGCACGAAAAAGTAGATTAAGAGAACACAACTAAACAAAAGAGACAAAAATTAAAATATTGGTAATTCGAGGAAAATAATATTACACATCTGTGTGAAGAAAAAGTATGTGATCACCAGTGTTATTTTTGGACAGCGTGACTTTCTTCTCACAACCCTGCAATGCTCACCATTGTTCAGTGTCTTCCTGATGGTATGCTCATGAATGTTATCATTTGCCAATGTGTGCGAAGAGCTTAGTTGCTTAGAAGTTACCTTGGTTTCCATTGTGACATCACAGACTGTTACACATCTTGTTCTTGGAGTGATCTTTCTTGGTTGACCACTCTTGGTGTTTGTTATAATGATCTTGAATGTCCACTTTTTGGTACATGATGAGTTTGGTTGTGTATTGGTTGCATCCGTTTAGATATGGTTTTGTTACCATTTCCAGCATGATGACCATCAACAACAATGACCATCAAAGTTTCTGAGAATTCTCCTTTGTTTATGCCATGATATACTTCCACATATTGATATCCATACATCCATGCTGTATTTGGTTGGGCCATCTTAGAAAAGTCAAAACCTGCCAGGTTGCACTCTGGACACTTACAGAGTAAAAGAAAGAGTGTGTCTAAAACTATGCTACTATTATGCTACTAGGCTGGACAGACATATAACCAGGGATTGACATAAGTGGTATGGAAGCCCGAATAGATGTAAGTGGTATGCAAAATGTGCATCAGTTTTTAGTCTTCACAGCAGAAATGCGTACCTAATTTTTGACTTCATACTGTGCGCATAACCTCCCCCGAAACCACACAGAGACATAGAACCTGGCACGGATACCCCCCGGAATCACACTCAGGCATGGATCCCGACACACCCATAAACATATTAGGGCGTTAACACAAAAGCCGAGTAGTTGACTTCAGAGGCACAAGTCGATGTCCCCTGAGAGAAATCGACTACCCGTGTGTTTTTTATCCTCTCTCTGTGCGCTCACTTGTGTACAAAAAGCAATCTCTGCCTCTGATTGGCTTACGCTGACATGCGTTCCTTGACATGACAAATTATTATAGTCCCTTCATAAAAATTGCGCTAACGTTGGCGCGAGGAGAATCTAAACACAAGATCACAACAAGACGAGAGACATGGCAGCATAGAAGACAGACACATATCACATGTGTGGAAATACTCTCTAAACACACAAACAGTACGGTGATCTACAATTTTGTGTTAAAGTATAGTAGCAGTACCGGCGTTCTGCACAGCCATCTGAAACGGCATCTGCTAGCTAACATGACTAACGCTAGCAGTGCAGAGAGTCGTCCATCTCAGAGGAGTGGCTGCCGCGGCTTAAACTGTTTCCATTTTCTGTTGTACACTTACATTTACCAGACAATTCAAGACTTTAGCTTATGTTCTGTTTAGTTTAATTGTCATGTAGACAATTAATGTTACAGAAAAAGTTGCTTATTGTTGGACACCTGGAATCCGGGCAGTGCCACGTTCATGTCTAGAGGGGAAAAAAAGCTAAGAAATGAGCAGAGCAAGTGTATTTTAGCACATATCTACTTGCATGTCACTTTCTACTAGTGATGGGTAATTCAGCTCTTTTCAGAAAGCTGGCACTTGTGGCATGGTTCCCAAAGAGGTGGTGCTTTCGGCTCCCAAGTGGCTCTTAGTTTACTATCATCTGTAGCCTCATAGTTTAGCTGACCTTGGCAAATATGAATGCTTTGTGTGTTGATAAAACTTTTTGCTTTGTGTTTTTATGAGATGTTGTGTATTTTTTCTGTTACAAAAGCAATCATTCTCACTTTTATTTAATATTTTAATCAAACTATTCAAACTATTGGGGGTGGAGGTAGCTCAGTGAATAGGATACTTGCCTATAAAAAAAAATCTATAGTTACAAATCAATATAAATACAGTGATAAAACCGAAATCATTATTTAACTATAAAAAAAATTGTGACATGATATCTTGGCCATATCGGCCAGCGCTAGCTGCCATGCTGCCAGTGAGCAGATCTGAGCCACTTAGAGTGAGAACTGAGCAGAGAAAGGACAAAAAAAGTGAGTAGCCGGCTCTTACTCAATGGGAGTTGGCTCATCTGATTCACTTGCGCGTGACACTTCATTACTATCTACAGCACACTCAGATCAAGCCTTGACGCATAATCACATCTGGTGTGTTCTTAATCAGTAACATATTTATAAGAGATGTTTAGGAACGTGTTTATGAATTTTTAAAGCTACTTCATGATTTTTGATTTGATCTGCTTTATATTTTTTTCTTTTCCTTTTTCTACCTGTAAGCATCAGATAAATACAAAACCACAAAAAAAGTTTTAAAAAATTACATTTTGACTATACATGTACTGCCAGTTGTTGGTAACTGAAGTGCGCAATGCAAATTGGAAGTTTCAAAATAATCAGCAACTCATAAAAAGTTTGACAGTTATGAGAACATAATTTGGGTGAAAATCTGTTAAGGAGTGAGTTATAATTAATAATGAAAAGGCATTGCATGTTAATACACATGTATTTGTTAACCTGTGGATCTTGCCCACACCAATACGGTGGCTGCAGAGATGTGACTGAGAACAAGAGTTAACACTGTATATGCATGTCTATGATTACATATCAATGGTTCCTCAAGTATATGTTGTGAAGATCAGACTTTGATAGGTCCATGTTCTGTGTTTATCTGGTCTGTGAGTCTCTCCTGGTTGAGTAGTTCCAGTGAAGAACCAAATATTAACCATGCTTTTTACAAGTAATGAATTGTTTCTACTTCTTTTTATTTTAAAAAAAATGTCAAAACATTCAAAATTCAGAACAGGGCTCCAGATGGCGAAATGGTCGCCAATGCGACTAGATTTGGTTTTTGCTGCTAGTTTTTTCATTTCAGTTGACAGTGCCGATCGTCCCTCACAACTAAGAGTCTGTCATTCCTATTACACTATCAGGTGATTTCTTATGGGAATCTCGGCTCTTTTTGGACCAGATCATTAAGAAGATCTGGGTCCTTTAGCTCCCAAACACATACATAGACATATAAGGCAGACACCACATTCCCTGAGTTCCCAGTTCACACGATACATCAGCATGTCAGAGTGGTGAACGTTCATGTAAAGTAATATAGGTAGATGTTGTTTTCTGATTAAATCACAGTAAGACTCAGAGACAAAAAATATAAACATTTTATTGTATGCACACAGGCTTAAGAAATAATTTCTGAAAATATTTCATTAATTCCTTTCTCTCACACACGCTATGTGGTTACTGTGTTATCACTGTCAGGACTCTATATACAGGACTGGATCTAAATACTTGGAACAGAACTGACTTATACAGCTGTGTTGCCACTCTGTAGTTAAAAGTCTTCAGTCTGGCTATGCAGTTTATGGAAGACTGACACAACTAAAGACAAGAGCATACATTTATGGTTGTCAATTCCAAACTGTAGCCACTTCAGATATACACTGACTGCTTGCTGTGATGTTGACTGTTGGATAACACGTTCTGCTACTTTAACCACCTTGACTGTCCTTAAACCTCCACTGTGTTTTAATGACAGCAAGTGATAGCTTCGATCATATGATGCCAGTTCAGCATCTGTTACCAAACTACCACGGCACACATCACAGGACAGCTTTCTCAAAATGTGTCGAATGGCAAACCCAGGTAAGGATGAACAATTGTTTGATTATATTTGCTTATGTTTAACCAAAATGTTATTTGGAGGCTCTCTTCAACACGGGGGTGCATAGCTTTGCTACCTTAGCTAAGGTAAAGGTTTATAAACTAGGGTGAATTTCTGGAAAGCTTGTTAGGATGTTTAGCCAAAATGTTGTTTTGGGATCTGGTTTGGAGCATACAGCCGCAAGCAGAACATGCATGAGGGATCTTTATCCACTATTTCACTCCACAGCAGTGCCTCTCGCAACATGGCGGCAGAGGTGACATCTAGTAATATATTATGTCCGTGGTCAGTCTAGTAAT
>JBBPDH010000031.1:669416-681130 GCA_037974565.1 Clupeocharax schoutedeni
AGCTTCGCCTGGGTCCTAATGCCCGCCTGCTACCTACAGCAGCTTCAACAGCCAGTACATCATTTTAATTCAATAATAGCTAGACTTATTATTTTTAATTTTAATTCATAGTCATAGTTCCTATTTGTAAAGTGCGTATCTGCGCTCAGTGATATATTGTATGAAATGTTTGGATATATAATTTAAAAGTAGTAGAATAATTACCATATATTTAGGGTGCCTTGGGATCATTTTGGGGGGGAGGGGGGGTGGGGGGGCTTTTGTCTGCATTTAACCCATTTACCAAGTGAAGCAGGGACCTGCTGCCAGTGAGGGGTGCCCAGGGAGCAGTGTGTGGGGAAGGTACCTTGCTCAAAGGTACCTCAGTGGTGACACTAGCAGTTGTAATTTTAACCCAACATCCAACTGTCCAATATTGTGTACTAAGAGTGATTATTAAATCTTTACCACAGCTTGAGGTTAGTCTTATTGGCTCAGCAAGAAGGTCCTGGTACAGTTCTTTCTGTGTGGAGTTTACATGTTCTTGTATCTGCACCCCTGGTTGATGCTGCATTCCTGGTTGAGGAAAAGCAGTTCAGAAAATGAATGGATATTTGTTGTGTCCACTCAACATAAAAATGCATCTAACAAGTAAAACCCATACACATAACCCGTGATATCCATGTAAAAGTGAACGTTCAATCTTTAAGTGTCTTGGTAACACTTTTGCTAGTCGCGAATCTTACTATGGTATTGCCTGACTAATGCACCATTTTAAACTCCCTTTTTATGCATTCTGTATTAGACCAGTTACACTCCAGTTACATTGGTGTCAGTTTGATGCTGCAAGGTGCTGGGGATATGGTTTCGTAGACTTTAGAATGAGGTGAGTTTGATGAAGATGCTAATAGTTATCTGTCCAATTGTTTCTGGTGAGACATGATGTTTGGAAACTTAATTGCCATAATTTGTAGTTAATAAAGATATTATTTTTAATGTGCTGGAGTGCAGACTCAAAATGTATTATTGACCAAATACTTATGAACGATGTGGATTTTTGTGATTAAAGCCACTAAATCCAGTCCCTGATTCAGGTGTCCAGGCTGAGCTGTGAAATTTGCCCCAGCTGAGAGATTTCATTTTGATCTCAATCTGTTGTGAGGTTAATTAGAAAACTAGTGTATTCAAAGAGGGGAAAAAAATAGCAGGAGTTGACAAAACAGCAGCTGAGCCTCATTTGTTTTAGCAACTGTTGATGCCACTAGGATAAAGTGTCACAAAGAAGGAGTGCTCATTAGGGTATAGATGAAAAATAATAAAAGAAAAGTAATGCAAACATGTTTTCGAACCAAACTGCTTTGTCAGCACATTTAGCTTGTCCTATGCCCTCTCTCATATGGTTGGTGTTCATTATACAGCAGAGAGGTGTATAATGGGTGGGAAGATCAAATCTGAGCAGTATAGAAAGATAATGACACCTTCACATTCTCCCAGTCAGCCTCCCAGTCAACACTTTGGAATTTGACAGGGTGCAGACACACTCCCCAGACTGCTGTAAACAAAAATAGAGAGATAGATGGAGAAACAGAGAGAGAAAAGAGTAGCAAATAAGAGACATATATCTATTGAAAGAAGAAGTGATGGGGAAAATGTAACCCCTGAGGCTGAGGCCCAGTGGAAGGGCATTGTGAGGTCTTGGTGCTCAGGTTGACTGCTCTTGGATTGTGCTGTTATGACACTGTGAGACAGATGTGAGTGTATTGCAGTTTGATGATTGTAAGGCCAACAGATAAACCCTGCCCTGTATTTTATTCCACATGCCATCCGTGACATCCGTGAACAGAATACTGAAGCCACTATCTCAGGAGGCACCTGCCTTCACCTGTACATGTATAACAGTTTTGAATGCAGGGAAATAAACAAGTTCCTTATACACAGTGGTTGGCAATCACTTTAATCCAGTTATCCTGAAAACGAGTGGATGTCTGAATTGACTTGACTTGCTTGAAGCGTGTACATCATTTGCACACTGAAGCATATTACACTGAAATGTGTCTTTCTGTTTTGTATGGGGAGATTAATACATTTTAGTAAAATAATTGAATACAACAGTTTTCAGTTTCAATTATCACTATATTCAACAATAAATTCAAATGTAGTGTATTGTGCACTTTTATTTTAAACGTAATGCTGTATGAACAAAAGAGCAGTAACATTTGGTTTGCAAACACTTTTAAGAAAGAGAGACCACGACTCTTAACTCCCTCGGGGCAAACAGCGACAAGGCAGGCAGGCTTCCATGCCGGTGCTCTCTTTATTAAGCAAAAACAGAAAGGAAACAGGCACGTGTGCCATCAGTAGCAAAAACAGAAACTGGATACAGACTGGGAAAACATGGGATGATAATGAGGTGATAGACACATGAGGACTAACAGATACACAACAAAACCCGGGGAAACACAAGACAGTGTGGACTAAAGGGCACGTAAATAGAAAATAGCTGATAACAGAAGACACGTGACAAAGGAACAGAACAGAACCGGATTTCAAAATAAAAGAACCTGAACATAAATAGAAAAAACAGGGTGAAAACAGAAAAGCAGCAGCATTATAACGGCCGCTGACCGAACCGTGACAGTAGCTGTAGAAACTTCATGGGAGCATTTTTTCACAGGGTAGCATCAATCGACACATTGCTTTAAAAAATGCAATGTTTTTTCTCGAATAATGCATATTATTTGCCTTTTCTCATTAGCAATGTTACAGAGTATTTTGAATTATTCTCTGATTATGCATTTTAATGGTCTATTTCTCATCATTATCAGTGTTATAAACTGACTTTAAACTGTATTACATTTATGGCATTTATCTGACGCTTTTATCCAAAGCGACTTCCATTCCCTACCTACAGGACAGTCTCTCCAGAGCAACTTGGGGTTAAGACAGAGCAACTTGGGGTTAAGGGTCTTGCTCAGGGACCCAGTGGTGGTGCTGAAGGTAGGATTCGAACCCATAACCTCATGGTCCAGAGGCAAGTATCCTACCCACTGAGCTACCATCACCCCATGTATGAACTGCTAGTTTTGCTATTCTCGTTCTGATTGTGACTACACATAACATGTCATAACCACAATTTAAACTATTGAGTAATTTATTAAGTTCAACTTGTTCAAGATCACAATCCCTGATTAGCGATTGTTCTTTGGTTTCCTTCTGCTGTATCTACACATGCTGTAAGATATTTTGATGTTTATTCATTTAAATGTAACAGGAGCATTTCTGTGATGGGGTGAAAGGCTTTAACTGCTGCAGTAAAAGATGCACTCATTGGTTATCCTGGTCTTCTAATTAAATTTAACAATATAACTATCAAACCCTGACTTATTATATATGTTTATGTATGATCAACAGGTGAATCAAGACTTCTGTTACGGTCGGAGGGGCTAAGGGGGTCGAGGGGGCCCTCAAAAACCCAGAACAGAAAACATAGCAAAAGCAGAACCCAAAAACAACAGAAAAGCAGTGGCCCTCACCGGCCACTGACTGAAACGTGACAACTTCCTGCTGCTGTTTGGTGCTTCACAGCATGTTGATTTTACTAATCACTGATTTGGATAAAACAAATCAGTGATTTTTTAAATAAAAAATTCCTTAAATTACAAAATCTGAAGGTATATCATTATAGACTCTTGGCTGTTCAGCAATGTACCTCCTCATCTAGTATTTCTTTCATTAATTTTTTTTTTTCAGTTATTGTCAACACTATCAAACACAATAAAAGGTCAGTTATTTTTTATTTATTTGTTCTAATATGTATTTAGAGTTTGTAAATCATTATCTCGCATCCTTAGTACACATATATGTGGTTAAATGTTGAATATGAACTTTTGTTTATTTTTATACTGTTGCACATGTACTCATTTAAAACATCTAACATGAGTACCTACATTATTGAATTGGTATGCACCCATATTAAACATTTTTTCCCTTACATGGGTGCTGGAAGAAAAATAAACTACTCTTTAATATGATATTCATGAGTTACAATAGCATTAGCAATTTTGTTTTCCATCTGTTGTTAACTACTTTAGACCGCTTCTTAAAGAGTGTACATTTATGTCATAATCTAATCTAAACATTTTTTTACAAGTAACGGTGTTGACATGCAATGGTTGTGACAGTAGCAGTATCTAAAAAATATGAACAAGTTTAAGAGAAAACAGTAAACTTACATTAGCTTGAGAGTTCTTACATCCTGAACTAGAGCTGAAGGTTTGAAAATGGGGTCCTCAGGAACGTAGTTGACCTTGTATTTGCATGATTTTATTGCTTTTTATAAATATCTGACGGTGGTGACGGTATAGATATTATTCAATTATTACTTTTTGTTTTTTTAATCAGGTTGAAATTATTATCTCCTATCCAAGGACAACTGATTTTGAAGGCAGTGGGCCAGCATATAATCATTAAACTAATAAAAACTCAAAGTAAGCCTATAAAAGACCCTTAAATATGTGCAAAGGACCTCCTGATTTTAAGCTGGATCATTTTTATTCATGAAAATATTTTTAATTCCCGACTGAATGAGCACTTTTTTTAGAGGGACATGTTTTTGCCAAAGTTTCAAGAATCAGTGTAATACGTTTACATTTTCCTTTCATAAATTAATTAGGACAGTGACATGGCTTCTCTGCTGCTGCTGTTTTATCTTTTCCCACCCTCAGCTTGGCGGAAGAGGAGGACCAAAATAAATCTGAGTGATGCAGTGTACAAAATGGTGCACTTTTACAAGGTAAATTATATTGCCAAACGTTTTTAAATCCCACAAGAGACTTGAGTTATATGCACACTCTAGCATTTTCTCTCGATGTAGAATGTGATTTTTTCAAGTCCGTGACTTCATACAGGACAATGGCACATGATCTCACACCATAGGTGTGGTTTATACTCAGCATTAGTGAAAGGTGTACATGTTCTATTTTTTTATTGTTTAAAAAACGTTTATTTTTAGACAACCTGCAAGACAGAGAGGGTAAATAACTATATATCCTTGCTGTTGGCCAAACCCAGAACAAGATCGACACCTTATACATCACAGCTAAATAACAACTCATCCCCTGCCAAGCCAGCTCATTAACTGCTTTTGACTTTTTTTCAAATCCCACTACATGTTTAACATAGTCCCCGGTACACTTTTTTGCAAACCACCGTATTCCATATTGGTGTTCTTCTTTTTTAATTCTCAATGGCTTATGTTCTAATCTATGGCTTATGTATTGTTGGCAGGTGTTGGCTAACTATTATAAGACAGACGTTGTATAGGTGCACTGAATGTGAGCTATTTCGCTTAACTAGTTGACATAGATTTAAGCATTTTTTCAGGTTTGGACTACTTAAGCACTGATGTACGTCACTTTGGATAAGAGTGTCAGCCAAATGCCATATATGTAAATGTAAATATAAAAAGGTTTGGGTAACTATTGACCTACTGTGTTTGTTTGCAAAATGTGCCTTGCTGCTCTGGTACTAAACTAAAGAATCAAAATTTGAACTCCAAACATTTCTTGACATATTGGCATTGTGCAAATTTCATTTTTTACCATTACTTTAAGACAGAATTTGTGTCAAAGATAATACTTAATAACCCACCACACTACAATCCATTTATTTTAACTGTTTTGCATATATTCTTCATTGTGTCAGCCAGTGTGTGTGTGTGCGTGTGTGTGTGTGCACTACAAAATCCTCAGTGTAAAATTAACTCATCACAGTCCATCTCATTAATTCCATGTGGAGGATTGGGTCATGTTTTGTGTTGGGAGGTGCAACTTTAAGCACTTCTTAATCCAGAACTTAAATGACTGGAGAAAAAGAGAGTAGCAGCTGTTTCAGATGATAGGAAGAGGACCATATGTTCACATAATCTCCACAGCCTTTCCTTGAAATGAGAACTAGTGGCAGCATCTGTTACACCTACAATTTATGAGATATTTTGATTTAAGAATTTTTAAATGAACTTTTAATTGAGGTGAGAATGTGGGGCCGATTATTTTGGTTCCATAAGCAAATATGGCCCAACCTGAAAAGCAATGAATTGTGGATACTAAGGCTAAAGGTAGGTTTTGTCAATTATCCGGAAAAAATGTGACCTGACATATAATCAGATTTTCACAGACAACCTAAAGGTAGGTAAAGAGAATCCTTTTAAAAAACAAGATGATACAAAATTATTCTTTATTTAATGAAGAAAGTTATCCAATATTACATATTTGTAAGTGGCCAAGATATGTGATCCTCTAGAATTAGCAGTAGAAGTAGATTTTTTTTCTATTAAATGGGATGACAATTAGGCATAAGTGGTTGTGCAGCAAGACAAGAAGTCTAATCACAAAGTCATTCTACAATTGAATAGTTAGGGAAGAATAAATTTAATGTTTTGGAATGGCTAAGGAATTGCATTTCTCCAGCACGGCAAAATATCTGCTGGCTTTTGTTTACACAATGAATTTCCTTGTGATTTTATTTCCTTTTGTTTTTGTTCAGTTGCCTGTGCTGGTGCTTGCGCTGGCATTTTATTGCTGGCCACCATTACTAACAATGAAAACTTTTCGAAAGTCCCTCCCCTTCTGCTACTTTGTCAAAATGGCGTCTGTTTAGTGCGAGTATTGTGCATTGTACCACACTGTGTTTTTTGGCCGTTTTCAGTGCACCATCTCGGTATTTTCAGCACACTGAATGTTAGCTTAGTTGTCAGTGTGAACGCACTATGCACTAAAACAGTGTTCAAATTGTCCAAGTGCACAATTTCGGACACATTAAGTGTGCTCAAAACAGTTCTGAAGACTGGTATCTGGGGGACAGATAATTCTCTGCCTTTGAATGGGATTGGTATGTCTGACGAGTGGTCTGTATGCTGGGATGAGTATGATGGACACGTGAACGGAGGATCCGAGGTTGGGGGCAGGGCCCAGCAAGGTACCTCCGACTATGTTTGTGTAAAAACAGTTTACATACTGGTGGAATTAAGGTAAAACTGCATTGGGATTTGCATGATTAAATTCTCCAGTGACTATAAACAGTCTGTCAGGGTGTGTTTTGGAGCTTGGTGATGACATTGTTAGCATTAGCACTGCTTGGGATGTACACCACAGCTTTGAGCATGGTGGTGAATTCCCATGCTAAATAAAATGGCCTGCATCTAACTGTCATAAACCCTAGCAGCTTGAGGTCAGCTCAGTGTTCATGCACCAGTCTGTGTTGATGTAAACACATAGCCCCACCCCTCCTTGTTTTGGTACTAAGAGCTGCACCGCGATCACTACAGTATATTAGCATGTTGCTAATCAGCATAGTCTAGAATACTGTTGCTGAGCCATGTCTCCATAACAACAAAAACACAGCAGTCTCTGAACTCTTGCTGGGTAGTTGCTGAAGTCCAGTTTATTGACCAGGAAGCGAATGTTGGCAAGGAAGTTGGACGGGATTGCTGGATGGCTAGCATTAGCTTTTAGCCTAGCATGGAGCCCGGCCCACTTGCCACGCTTCTGCTTCCACTTCCGCTTCCTCGCACTTGCGATGTCTCGAAGCCTGGCCAGTGGCATCCGGCGACACCTTGGTCTGAGAGCCTGGTCTGAGATCTCAGAGTTTCACATGTGGCTCATCTTTGAGGTAAGTTATTCAATCTTTTCTTATCTGAAGCAGGGTCTGGCGGTCGTCAACATGCTTACCAACTGTTTGGATGCACATGTTGAAGAACGTTTGATACGGAGTCAAGAAAAAACACACATGTGCCCCGAAGTGTTGGACCCAGAGTGGCTGCTGCGACCTAGCATGCCAACATCTTGGGAATACTAAGGCTAATGCCTCACATGCACTTCATTAATATGCTCCTGATCTGAAAACTGTCAGGGGAGAACTAATTATCCAAGAGTGCTGGCAATGCACAGTGACTTCATCTACTGAGAAGCCCCACCAGACAGTCCTCTCCTCAATCCGTTAAGCCTCTCTTCTGCTACCTGTCAATACGCTGCTCCTTTTCTTCTCTTCGTTCAAGAGGGTGAATCCTACTTTGAGCATTTACTGGTGGCTGCTGTGCACCAACAGAGGAAATTCAAAATTCATGACTTTGCTCTTATACATTTGTTTTTTGCTAAAGGCCAGAGAAGCAGCTGCATCAATTCCATGGTGCAACTGAAGTGGTTATGATCATTCAATCCCTCTGCTGCCGGCTCTGTGAGTGTAAAGGCAATAGGAGCAATCTGTCATGTATGGGAGCAATTTCCCATAATTTCTCCCATATCAGTGAATCTCTATCAGTGTGTCAAAAACTCTCCGTTCATGACTGTTTTTAGCTGCTCTATGAAATGAACAGCTACAGAAGGTAAGGACCTCATTCAAGTGAGACACACATTTTAAAGTACAATAGAACAGCAGCTTAGCACTGAACAAAGACAAAGAAAGAATTCATTAAATGATAAGAAGAAAAATGGTGGCTGGTACTGTTTACTTGTTGTGGAGCTTATTTTACATCAACTACAGAAGAACAGGCCCCCTGTCAGCATCACACTGCAACTTTCCACTACAGACGGTTTAAAAAACTTGCTTTAACAAATCATGTAAATGATTTTTTATATAAACAAAACCACCAATAAAATATAATTATCTACAAATGTTCATCTCATTACACAAGTTCAAAATAAGAGTCCTACATTTAAACAATGATGGCCTCTAGAAGTATGTTGACCATGGATGTCACAGTTAATGCAAAGCTGCTGATGAGAAAAAATATTTAAAATGCACAATTTTATTTTCTGAGTTTTACATTTTTGGGATAGAAATAAAATGTGGCTTGGAGAAAAGTTATAGGACATTTTGTTTTTCTAGTGAATTTAAGTTATCTTACATTATTTTAACTTTGGTTGGGACAGCTGGTGGCTTAGTGCTTAGGGTGTTGCCCCCTGCAATCTGAAGGTTGTGGGTTTGAATCCCTATACCTTTAATGTTATCACTGAGATCACCTTTAGCAAGGTACTGTCCCCACACACTGCTCCCCGGGCAGCCCTCATTGCTGTCAAGGTTAAATGCAGAATTTCACATTGTTCAAACTGTGTGCTGTAGTGTGTTCAAGCATGACTATAAAGGGCCACTTTACATACTGTGCAAAAAAAAAAAAAACACGAATCATTTACAAATCAGTGATGTTTACAAAACCAGTGGCTAGTGACGTTCAAGTGTTTGTATAGGACTGTTCATTAGTACAATTTGAAGAAACTTTTGTTTTTATTGATTATTAAGGTTTACATTAGATACTATACTAGCATGAAGCGGGATGCAAATGATGAAGGAACTTACTGGAGCTATTCCAGAGTTCTGTATACAAGCACCGGGACAAAACTTGAGATGACTGATCATGTTATTGTGACTATTGTGGCAATGGCTTTCTGGGATTTTTCATTTGTTCTACATGGATTTCAAGATATACTGCAAAAAAACCCATAAATATATTGTATGAATATATAAAAAATATACAGTTATATAGATAATAATTATATAATAATATATATTTCATGTATAAATTATTGATTATTTATAGTGCCATGACATGTCAGTGAAACTAAAAACTAACACACCCTACGTGAACGAGTTTTGTTGTACATGTTCTCAGTATGAGTGAGGGAGTTTGCTTTTTTCTGTGGCTTAGTTGTGCTTTTATGATTATAGCTGTGTTAAGGTAGGTAAGTGACTTAGACAAGGGTGGATTTCGGGTTACATCACTGTCGAAGGAATGGATCTGTGGTGTAACTCAAGGATCCTTGCCTGTATTTGCTCTGTTTTATGTTGACTATGGTCAGTTTCCCTGTGATTACACATTTCAACCACTAAAGATTTATGTATGGACATGATTAGGAGTAAATAGATGTGTAAGGAAAATAAAAACAGGGAAAATGCATAAGACAGATTCTGTGAATAGAAAATTCAATATAATTTAAGTGGGCATGTAAACAGCAAACTACAATATATCATACCTACTTTACACACTTGTACCCAATCCGTGTAAATCCATGTTTTTAATTTAAAAACCAAAAAAACTAAAAACAAATAACAAGCCTTTTTTCCAATTTCCCATTTTGTGCTCAAATCCAAAATGGAAAACGAATGCTCTTATTCCATTTTGGATTTTCATTAGGTTTCATAAACTGCAGCGTGTAGGAGGGAGGAGAAACTGACTGTAAATGTAACAATAATGCCACTTATTATCAACACATTCATTTTAAAATTTATATTATCTTTATATATATATCTTTGGACTATATTATTTATTGTTTAAAGGAGGACAAGCGCACCATTTATTGTTTAAGTCTTTATTTTTACCATGTAAAGGACAAGATTGAGTTCTGACATCTAATAAAACAGATGCTTTCGAAGCTAAAATGGCCTACAACCATATTTTTATTTAAATATGTGGGACTTATTACTGTCCACAAAATTATGATCAGTAAAAAATATTTAATTTATACTGTTATACTGGATTGTACCCCTTTTTCTCATGCCATATTTAATTTTAGCTTTATTAAAGTCAGCAAAGGTAGTTCCTTAAAAATAAAAAGTGTTTCAACACATTTCAGTTCCATGCATGTTTTGTATTTATTTATTTTTTTTATCATTCAGACAAGGGAGGCCCAAACTTTTGCACAGACGTGACATATTTAGAAAGTTTAATCACTGACTGATTAGTGTGACCTCAGTTTTCCAATCAATATTACTTAAGTGCATGTACATTTGCATGCATTTATAACCAAAATCAGATTTTTTGCATTTTTCAGAATGTTTTTGACTGATATCGTGCAGCATTTTGGCATTCATGGTTTGTGTCACTGCGTTGTTCAGCACAGTTTAAGAACACCCAATCCACAGTGAGAGTCATCAGAGGCTTTCACACACACAGAGTTTTCATCTCCTGCTGCGCTCTCTGTAGGGTGGGCCCTTAGGACTTTGCAGCTAGTTTCAGCATGTGAGAGACAACAAGAATTCCATTAATGACATGTTTCTGTGCCTCAATCATATTTTTTCATACATTTTGCAACACTGGTGATCAGGATGGCACTTAAACGAGTCATCTAAGGCTACATTTGTTTACTGTTATTTCTCAAATAACACAGGGAACAAGGCTGCAAAAATATTCAGCTAACTCACTCACTGCAGTCACTATCCTGTTTAACAGATGCAGGGTATGATGTCGAAAAAAAAAACACCAGACATACAGTATGTGTTTGTAGTGACAATGGGTTATTTCTCAAATGACACGGGGAAAAAAGCTGCAAAAATATTCAGCTAACTCACTCGCTGCAGTCACTATCCTATTTAACAGATGTAGGGTATGATGAAGGAAAAAAATCCCCCAGTCTTATGTGTTTGTGGAGACAATGGGTGGTGACAAAATTAAAACCAATTAAAGTGTCCCAGTTCTGTCGCTCAAGCCCAGAGCTGCTGTTCCGCTGTCCTTTTGCTGCTTAAAAACAGAAGCCAGCCTGTTCTTGTGAGGCTCCTGACTCATTCTTTCAGCCTCTTCGCTGTGATGAAGTTATTTATGGCGGCGCCTTTTGTTTCTGTGCCCGAGTGTGCTCCTCTAACACCGGGAGCAGAGAGGATGCCTTGCTGGAGCGAGAGAGAGAGAGAGAGAGAGAGAGAGAGAGAGAGAGAGAGAGAGAGAGAGAGAGAGAGAGAGAGAGAGAGAG
>JBBPDH010000031.1:728537-751472 GCA_037974565.1 Clupeocharax schoutedeni
AAACACAGAACAGGGCTTAAATACCTAACATAATGGGGGTGAAACAGGACGCAGGTGGCAACAAAACATGTGACACATCATGAACACTAAACTCAAAGCACATGACACAGAACCACATGAGGAACAGACACAGAACGGGAATAAACAATCAGTGCAAATAAACAGAAAACCCCAATGAACAGAAAACCTAATAAACAGAGCCATAACAAAAACACAGAAAAACACAGACCCAGAAAACCCAAAAAAAAAAGCAGTGGCTAACCCCCGCCATTGACCAGGCCGTGACAATATTATAGTGTAAACCCCAAATATGCCCCCAAATATGCTCCCAAAACACTTTAATTTCATTTTAACCTCAGTTAAGTATATTACCCTTAATTAAAGATAAATCCCTATTCATACTATACAGTACAGTTTACTGCAGTGATAGAATGTAAAAACAGATATTACCCTTAAAGATACTGTACCGTAATTCATTTATCAACTACTGGGCTTTAAGAAGAAACAAACAAAAAACACAAGAACACTCGAGATGCTCCACAGGGGAAATTCTGGACTACAGCTTCTAGGGATGCGTCAAAGGGCACCAGCCAATCAGCAGCAAGGAAAAATAAATACCGTTCTCAGATAGGCTACTTTCCAACCTCCCACTTCTGAGTACAGTGGCACTTTTTTGTGTTCTTTGGACAGTACCAAAAAGTGTATGGTTATTTTTTTTATAGGGAATGTCTCAAAAGCAAATATTTGAAGATAGCTGCAGTTTCCACGTTAGTGCAGGAGTTTCCACGAACAATTACTAGTTCGGTTCTCCGGAAAAAATGTCAAAAGACTGAAATTCACAACTGCTGAACGACGTATAAGCGAGGGGTTACTTTACTGGTATTTTTAAACTCTGATTTCTCAATTAATTGTCAAAATAATTCACATATTATGTTTTTATGTAATTGATAATGACAGCCATACAACAGGTAGTACCTCTATTTCTTGTTCTGTCTCATGTGTTCAGTATACTGGGGCTCTAACGTACGACGGGGTCAAAGTGATGTCCACGGCCTTCCAGAACCTCCGCAGGCAGAGGATTGACATATCTCGCCGTGGCAACGCTGGTGAATGCCTGGCCAACCCACCAGCTCCCTGGGGCCAGGGCATCGACATTCAGAGAGCGCTGCAGCAGGTATTCTGCCCTGAGGGAAATATATGCAAATACAGACATTATTCTATGAGCACACACAGAAAGATACACCCATACCCTTAGACAAACCACAACAATTCAGGCTTGTGCATAAACTAACACATGACTGGCATAGATTTAGATCTATTCTGAGAAGCCTCAATAGAGAACCAAGAAACAAATTACATCTCTATTCTGCCTCATAAAGTTCAGCCTGATTGGCCAAAGAGAGGAGTGCAATCAAATGTGACATAGTGGGTAGTAAACAAACACAGCTGGCAGTAAACCTTTATGTCAGTCATAATGTCTTATGACAAGATATATTTATAAACAGATAAAAGTGAGAATGAACACCTGACTTCGATTTGGTAGCCTCAGTCTGTGTGCTGGTGGCATCTTAGGAAAATACATATGCAGAAGATACACACTGGCAGGTTGTATGTTATGAAACCTACTATGACTTGAAATCTTCGATAGGGATTTTCTTGCTCTCAGTCACGAAAAGTACGACTGCTTGCCCTGAATGTTTGTTTGGAGATTAGGGGTAGTACAGCTCATACATCTAGAATATTCCTTGCATTATTATACAGTGTCTAATATCTAATTAACATCATAAAGTATATATTTTCACTTTATTGTATCATTCAGCATGACAAAATTATAGTAACAGAATTTATACGTTGGTACAGAATATTCCCCGCACCCACTTGGCCATGAACATAGCAACAGAACTTACAAACAAACATGAGTGGACATTCACCTTGGGATCAGAAAGTCCAGGTTTGATTCCCAAGACCGCTAGGCACCTTTGAGGTACCCTGAGTAAGGTACAGTCCCCACGCACTGCTCCCCAGGCGCCGTGTTCCGGGCTGCCCCCTGCTTCCCTTGGTGAATGGGTTAAATGCAGAGGAAGAATTTCGTGCTGTTCACACTGTGTGCTGTGGTGTGTTCACGTATGACAAATGGTCACTTCACTTTAAGAGAGAAGCTTCTCAGCTCGTTTCTTCTCTTCTGTGATGATACAGATGATTAAGTCAGTCTTTCTTTGCTGTTGAAGGTGCATTGCGACACTCTAATATTCACACTATAAATGTTATGTGGTTATATCCTCCTCTGACCACCTCCAACCGATCACAGTGTGTCTCTATGGACCCTCTTTACACCTGCCCCTATGACTGTTTCTGACCGAACAGTGTATGGTAATGCCAACTGTGAACATGGCCAGCTTAGCAACCATAATTTCAGCTTATTAACCGTTGTTTAATTGTTTTCTTCTATTCTTACTGACTGACATAGAAGGATGTGGTTTGTGAAGATGAGTGTAAATGCCTCTACTTTCTAGCTAACATTTAAATACATTAGTTACTAGACCCTTGCTATGCTTCAGTAAGGATGCTGGACTGGGAAACAGAACAGAAAACACTATTTTTATTGTAGTTTGCACACACTTAAATGTAGGCTTATTTCACTTCATACTGTATAAGCAGTATTTATAGTATTTCCTCTAGTCCTCTAATTCCTTTACAGTGCGTTCAATGGATCATGCATATTGAAATAAGAGTCTTATCTTAAACAATTCTTACACTCTGAACTATAGCAATTGATTTGAACAACTGATTTACCAACTGCTATTAGTTGGTAAATCTTTTTGTTGGTAAAAGGTAAAAGTTTTTAACTGTCTCTGTGCTTTATAGTTATTTAACAAAATACATCATGTGAGGTAGTGTCCAGTGTTGTGGTGTATTTGGTGAGTAAAGTGTTCCAGACAGAGGTTAGCTTTCTCAGACTAGCCTGAGGCTGTGTGTGTGCCGTGAGTGGATAAGGCTGATGTGAGGGAAGTCAGTCAGTCTGCTGGGAGGCAGGCTGTTGACGCTGTTGAAGCAGATGCTGAGCTGGGTTACTTAACCCCATCATGCAGCCCCAAAACAACCTCTGCTGTACACACAAGGGAAGGCACTGGGTGGAAAATACACTTCCCAGAAATGCATCAGAGAGAGAGAGTGAGGGAAAAAAATAATGGTGCTTGAGCTCTTTCATCTCTTTGTCTCACTAAAGCTTCCTCTTGGGGCTCTTGTCTTAGGTTCGGATCGAGGGCTTAACAGGACACATCCAGTTTAACGAGAAAGGCCGGCGGACCAACTACACGGTCAGCGTGATGGAGCTCAAACCTGCAGGGCCGAAGAAAGTAAGTCCAGAGCTCTTAGCTGCAGAATTAATTTGGTAATGCCAAAGAAACCACTGTCTTTAAACGTGAGTTAACCCATTAACAGTAAGGCCAGTATTATCCACGCATCTCCTTTAATAATGTGATTTCTCTCTTAAGAAAATGATCTACTAAAGCAAAAATTTCCTTGGAATTTCCTAAATTTCTAGATTGTTGGTGTTGCAAGGGCATGAAAAAGTGTAATTTATTAAAAATACATTAATTTATACATGCAGAGTTTGAACACCTTAAGTCACAGTACGTTTTTTTGATGTTAGTCGTTAAAATACGTTAAACCCATTTATGTTAATTTTTACTTAATTATTTACATTTGCAGAGCTGCTTAGCATTTTAACTGCTCTGTATTGTATTTGAGTCGCACTTAACGTAATACATCTTTTCAGTGATTTCTGGATTTGTTCTCAGGTGGGTTACTGGAACGAGGATGAGAAGTTTGTGAGCACGGCAGCCTTCATGCCAGGCAGCAATGAAACCTATGGATTCTACAACCGCACATACATCGTCACCACCATCCTGGTATGTGTAACAGCTTTCTTCGAGTGTAAGCACAAAAAATGAATCAACCTCAAGGCCTTGCGTTGTGGATGAATTTTACAGCGGTAGTTCTTCAAAGATTCTGCACATTAAGAATACACTGTTGTGTAGTTCTCAGTAGGATGGCGTTGTTTTTCTTCTTAATAAGCGGATGCCGCATTTTGCTCCTATGCACTGCCGATTCCTGCAGCCTGTAGATGCGTGTATCTCCCTCTGTGAGATGCTGATAGCGGCATACGGCTCAAAAAAGCACAAAGCCACTGCTGCATTGGATCAGTGAATGAGACATTACTCCTGCTCTCTCAGTGTTTTCATCTTATCCTTAGAGGCGGGGATGGAATTGAATTCCCAGCAGAAGCCAAAAATTCATTTTCCTCCTCTACCCCCTCTGCTCTCTCACTTCGCGCCAAGCTTCTCTGCCTCGCTGTATGTTTTAGTAATTCCTTCACATCCGAAGCTTCACAGGGCATTTATTTACCTTTGATATGTGGCCTGTACATCAGTGACTGACCAAGGAAATGCCATAGTGTGTAGGCAGGCCTTCTGATTGAGGAGACGTGGGGGGAATTGGCAATGGAGCTGAAGAGGGGCTGCAGTGTAGGGGCTAAACTCTCACATGGGAGCTGGACAGAAAGTAGGAACCACCCCGAAATGTGCAATGTGTCCTACAATTGCTTACTTGGCAAAGCAACTGTGAATGACAACTGTGAAATATGAGTTATTTTTCTGGGAAATACTTAGAGAATTACATTGTGTAGCAATATTGGCCTAGCATGTTTGTTTTACACAAATATCACACTTTCACATACACTACATATCTTCTACAGAATGAGGAGCATGTTTCTCTTCCAAGGGGTTAAAGCACACACTGGAAATATTTCACCCAAATGATGGCTGAGTACTGGTTACTGAAATCACTGATAAAATGTGCTTTTATCTCCAAGGTGACACTGTAACTATTGTTTTCCTTTGAGTTCACCTGGTTGTTCTTCACTGTTTTTGGAAACCAAAATGTTTTTCTACTTTAAAAGCAGTTTCTTCACAAACTTTGACTGACATTCTGTACACGTGGATATAGAACTATGTGCAACAAACATACAAATACAAATTATTTAGCCATGTCCAGTTCTTTTTCTCTCAAATCTTACCTGCTTAGAGTTATCTCTGTGCTCTTATTGTGTGAGTTTTAAGGAGGGCCTCGGGAGCTATGTGGCCAGAAATCTCTGCAGGATGTCCAATCATACCGAAATGTAACAGCTGAACAGCTAGCAGCTACCGCATATTACAGGCCATACCCAGGCAGAATCACACTCGTTTCAGCCCAGTGAATCATGTGCTCTTTCTTGATGCGCAAGATGATGCCAAAACCCGGCTTACCGGCTGAAAATAAACCTGTCAAAGCCCCTGCTTTTGAAATAAGCCACGACATCACCGCTCACCTCTGCTTCAGCACACTATTTTATTTGGAATACTCTGTGGTGTGAAATGTGAGATGGAGACAGGATGTAGACGTGAATGTACTATTATTAAACATTGACTAGAAGATGATCTAGGTTAGATAATAATATGACATACTGTTGTCTAGGGGTGTGCATTTGAATTAATACCAACATTTCAATGGAATAAGGTTTGAATAAACAAAAATCAGTGAACTTTACAATTGAATTTATTATTATTGAGTTAAATGGTGTTTTTGGGTCGTTTTAGAAGTATGGATGTATGTCCATGTTTACATCCATAGAGATGCACAATACTTGTAGCTTGTATCACAATATTCTCTGTTGTAAACTCACATGTGTATATCTTTTCATTACAAACTATACAAGCCTTATTTAAAATTAGCAAAATGGTAATATGTAATAATATGACCCGATCTGGCAAAATGAGTCACTGTGACCCAAAATTCAAAATTGAGGTTTTGGGTTAATTAAATTGATGAGGAAAATAAGCTTTAAAATGATATAATGGTCAAAGCTGTATCTCAAATGGTTGTCAAGTTACAATCGTTTGAATTATGGTAGCACAGCCCTTTTCCAACTGAAAAAATTAGAAAATCGCATTTTTGCGTTTTTGTCAGTTTTTTGTTGATATCTTTAACAATCCATAGCATTCAAAGAGACGTACTCAGTATTCAACAACAACATTTTACTACAGGCATTTAGATGCTTAGAAAAATACATTAAATCAGACTGGAGACACATCAGTAGAGCCAAAGAACTCATTGACCAACAACAGCAGAGTGCAAATTGGAGCACGCATTTTGACAATGACATACCAAACAGCAATCACACATGACACACTTCACTCTAAACAGCTTCGATGATGTTGACCCAAAATACAAATGTTAACCCGATCTTTGTGAGGAGATATATTCTGAAATAAACCGCTAGCATTGGGCTACACAGAACACTGTTAATCTGTCGAGGGGTGGGCGGACACAAGGCTGTGAACCTTTTGGCCATTGAAAAGGTTTTGTGTACATGATTTAAGCATTTTGATAGGTTTAAAAAGATTGATGTTTTAACACCATACTTGGACAGCTGAGATTGTGGCCTTTCAGAGGAGAGGCGAAAACAGCACTTATTTTGGACATTCTTTTGTTAGATTTGAGAGCTACAACTCAGATTAAATAGCCATTTAAGTACATTTTCCCAATGATTTCAATGATGATACTTTGAGAGATTAATTTTGAAGAACTTTTCTTTCATATAAGACCAAAGTAAAATCGATATTTTTGATGGTTTTCAGCATAACCAGTCCATACCTCAATACATAGAACGCTGACTTCCGACTCATTACGGAAGATCGGGTCACATATTTCAATATCTGTATATTTGAATAATCATGCCTGTTGTGATGTCCTCGTGCTAATGGTGTTAAACTGTCTCCAACTCTCTAGGAATCTCCATATGTGATGCTGAAGAAGAACCATGAACAGCTGGTGGGGAATGATAAATATGAGGGCTACTGTGTGGAGCTGGCAGCAGAGATAGCTAAACATGTGGGATACCAGTACAAACTCAAGATTGTGTCTGATGGCAAGTATGGTGCAAGGGATCCAGAAACCAAGATGTGGAATGGGATGGTGGGAGAACTGGTGTACGGAGTAAGTCTTTCAGTGTTTATTTATTTATATATTCATATCTTTTGTTAGGCTTAAGTTGTTATTAATTTGTAGCCTTAAGCTATTTAGTGTAAGTGCTTACCACTTATCATGCAGTGACTTTATTTCTCATGGTCCTTATCAGCTTTAAATGGACTTTCTCAGTGCCTCCACATTTAGAAACATAATTATAGTCACATTCAGGATGCCATAGCTCATTTATAATGCCGGAGTTTATGAATTTTATGGTGTAGCCCTTAACTTCATCGTTCGTTGTTTTAGTTGAATGAGTTTCCAGAGAGGAGTGTTGATGGAGAGAGTTGGGGCACCTCTGTTTACTTTCTTTAGATTAACAACCTTATACTCTTCTGTCCAGTTTTTCTCGAATGCACTCTTTGCATGAATGTGAGATTTAAGAATTCTAAAGTTCTCATTTAGGTTCTTTTTTGCATTGAAAAACTCTTCTTTGCTATAGGTGTCATCAAATGGAAAGCTTCTTCCAACCATTTCAGAGCTATATTTAAAGGAGTAATACTATGTAATAGGCTATTTCATAAAATGTGAGAATAGCTAGAGTTTTGAGCAACTCAGACTCTCAATAGACTCTTCTTACAGTTTACAAATTAAAAAAAAAATGAAAATGAGCACACTGGTTCACTCTTTCACTCTCTGTGTCTCTCACTCTCTCTCCACATTTACTGTCCAAAAAACAATCTCCTCACAGCAGGGATCAAATCAGCAGCGTTCTTATTCTCAGCCCAGCATGTTAGCACTCACCCACGGAGAGGGCACTTAATTCAGTCACTATTACCAGGCTACTGTATAGAGTGACACATCAGTCTAACGGGGATTTTTCTGAGAACCGAACTGCATAACCAGTCCAGCAGTGATAGTAATACACTGAAAAATTATCAATCACCATGAAAAGAAGAAGAAGAAGCATGGCTGCTCTGTGTCTTGTTGTCATATTTTAGTGTTTTAACCCCCCCCACCCCACCCCAATTTTTATAGAGTTATCTCAGTTTATTTCGTATTATTAAGCTGTGCCCTGTCTAAACATGTCGGTAGAGAGAGTTATTTCAACGTTCAACGTTCAACTTTCTTTGTTTTGGCTCCCCAACTAATTAACTTTTTATTTATTCTGGTCATGGGCTCATCCAGGTCCGGCATCTACCAGGCTGGCATCTATCTGACCATTATCGATCGTGAACTATATTCATATGAACAACACTAGAGGGTGTGGGGGGGTGGCGACTCACGAAGAGGGGCAATGCCTTCGAATTCCCCTCCATGACGCAGGGACTGGGCTTATCTCAACGAATGGCGTTTGTTTAATGCTATACGCATTTGCAAATACAAATTGGAACTGCGCCAAAAAAAATTTGACTAAGTCCCCAGAACTTTTTTTAAGCCCAGTGTTTTAACCCCTGAGTCAAGAAGGGAAATCAGACCCTACTAATTAATAACCAAACTTGAAACCAAAATGACAGTCACAAATGTTTTTCATTCATTAAATTACAGACATTGCGTGTTTTGTTGCATCTAAAATGGTGTGGGTGGCGTGTGATGGCGAAAGAGTTTAAAACAGCAGAAAATAAAAGTCTACTTGAGCAAAAAATCAGTAGCCGACAATCTCAAATGAATACACTGTGAACTAATTCCGGGGCTCAACTCTTCTAATGGTTTATGTAATGTGTTTTTCAGAATAAATTGTATTTTATGATAACCTGCAGCTTTTTCTTCATAGTAATGAAACCTGAGACTTCACTATTTGCAGAGCAAGTAAAACTTGCACAAATATTAAGGAGGATTTTCATCACACTTTTTACCTTAAATAAGAGTGCAAATAGTTTATATGCCTATTCTGAAATTTTAATGATATTAGTATTTAAATGTTTTGCTTTGACGTTACAATTTCAATGTAACTATATTATTAGTTCTTATTGCAGTTCTTATTGTTGTCACTCTATATCTGATTTGCTGCAGAAAGCCGATGTGGCCGTGGCACCACTGACCATCACCCTGGTGAGAGAGGAAGTCATCGACTTCTCCAAACCCTTTATGAGTCTTGGGATCTCCATCATGATCAAGAAGCCCACCAAGTCTAAGCCTGGCGTTTTCTCCTTCCTGGACCCTCTCGCCTATGAGATTTGGATGTGTATAGTGTTCGCATACATTGGCGTGAGTGTGGTGCTATTCTTGGTCAGCCGCTTCAGCCCATATGAGTGGCATGCCGAGGACTATGAAGAAGGTGCCGAGGCCAATCCCAATCAGCCTTCATCCTCCACGAGCCTGATGGGACAAGGCGGCCAGAACCAGCCTCAGCAGAGCCCAGAGCAAACCAATGAGTTCGGCATCTTCAACAGCCTGTGGTTTTCTCTAGGAGCTTTCATGCAGCAAGGTTGTGATATCTCACCCAGGTATGATAGCCAGTGTGATTATAGATGCTTCCTGTGCTTTTTTCTTGACATTCTTTTGTTAGTCCGGTGTCGGTATATTAGATAGCAAGCTTTGAAGTTGGTGTGTTTGGATTGAGAACAATCGTGTTATAAAGAACATATCTAAACCCACCGGGTGTTTCGGTGATTTTATTAGACTTTTTTATCAGCTGGTGCTAATAATGTGTAAGCGTTCCATTGCTGTTAATGGTACATCTCCATAAAGATCACTGGGTCATTCACAGCTAATGCTTGTTTCATCAGTGCTAGGAGTTCCTCAGGTTTGCAGTGATTTTTATATAAAAATGTAAGCATATCAATAATTCATTTTAGTTGTTTTACTCATTTCTCTGTTCATCTGCGTTAATAGCGCTTGGCCTTTGCTTTAGCAGTACAGAATAGCACAAGGCAGCTGCAAACACTTCATCATCAACTTGATGCATCTTACCATCCCAGCTCTAATGAGAGGGGCAAAGCCACTCTTTGAATTTTATAGATAAAGCCTGCCGAAGTGCTTTATTCAAGTCTTTCTAATACAGCTCAGAGGGTTTGGGCGAGGGGGGGGTGGGGGTGGGGGGGTTCAAGAGAGAGCTGAATCTTTGCATGGGCGCCTGGCTCTCAAAGGTCACCAATTAGAAATCTAATTAATGGCAATGAAATTAGCAACATGAAGGCAATGGCACTCATTGGAAGAGCAGGGATGTGTATTCATAGCAGCATGGCCCTGAGAGAATAGGAATGTCAGGGCCTTAACCCTGGCATCACACGTGTATTAGCCTTTACATGCAGGACCAGGACAGCATGTCACTGGTAACAGGAATTCTTTCATAAACATATGAGGAGGAGCCATCCAAGGCATTTAATCACGTTTGGTCAGTGCCTTATAGGTTTCATGCTGGATATTGATTCTTTTGCAGGAAAGCTCCTGTGTTGGATTAGATGTCTGTTGTTATAATATGTTACTAAAACACTTTTATAATCTACTTTATCACATACAAGTTGCTGTCTGTTTCAAAGAAAGCACACAGGTCAACTGTGAATACCATTTAAATTAGATTTATATTGGGTATCAAGCCTGCAAATATGTAAAGAAATGATAAATACATGGCATGTGTCACATATGGCTTTTCATTCTGTCTGCCGTACAATAACATAATGAAATCAGTCATAACAAAATAACCCTATACTTATAAACACTGCCGTTTGTGTCACTGGCACATGGAGATAAACACGCACTTATAGGACCGAGTCTCATTAATTTATTGGCTCACTAAACCAAATTAAGATCCCATTGTGTGCAAAGCTATTTAAATTATCCTCAAGTCAAGTGCTATCTGAAAGCCAAGTCTTCCAGATTCCAGAGGGCTAAGAGAGGGATGGGTAATAAATGAGACCCTTAGGGGAAGAGTGGACCATGTCCAGTTTCTATTGTTTTGACAAATAGGCCAGTGAAAATCTAAGTTGCATGGCAAATGAATTGCGAGGAACTGCCACCTAGCGAATATTTCAGAATTGCATAAGGACTCGGTTCATAATTCCCAGCAAAATATACAGTGTTTAGATGGTATTGACGTTGAAAGAACTTGGTTCACTTTTCCTCAGTTATCCACACATGACACAAGACATCTTAAACAGTCAAAGATATCTATGTCAAGCTGGATTTGACTGAGAAATGGAAGGTAGTGCCCAGGTTCGGTACAGAGACCAGGAAGGCTAGGGGTGTGGCATAGGAGACACAACTGAGAAAAACATCTGGCATCTGTTGAAAGTCTAGAATCCGTAGAAAGTCTAACTGCATCTCTCCACTTCTTCGAAGAGCTACGAGTGACACCAATAAATAATGATTTGGTTATCATTGGTGATAACTGCCAGAAGTTAATAAGCTGAGGCATGTTAAATTGCCTTTGATTTGGATTATGCTTGTTTAGTGATATTCCTTAGAACTTGACTATCTGTGCTCCGTGTGAGTCATTTAATCAATGCAGTATTGATTTAGCTTTTTTTTGCTAGTGTCAGCCTAATTACAAACAAGTCATAAAATGACGACTGATATGCGCTGTGATGGCAAAATCAATCTTCTCGACTTTTGTTTCCACCTCAGCCTTCTACGGTCACCTCACATCACTCAGGTCCTAGCATTTCAGTGCCTTCGTTTCAGTGTATTCTATCACAAGGGAAAATGTAGACCATTTACGTCTGCATTCCTTGAAGGAAGCTCTAGGCTCCTAAAAGGATTGATTGTGTTGTGTTGCCAAGCAAGCTGAAATGTCAGCAGTCTAAGGGGAGTGTGTTTGTGTGAGTTGCTGAGCTCTACCACTAGAAGACCCGACTACTGGATCGGGGGACTAGCGAGGCTTCAGAGGATGGTAATTAGGTTCTGTTTTCTCCCGTCACGTCATTGTGTGACTCATACGCCAGCAAATGGAACTGACAGTTGGGTGGTGAATATGATGCAACCTTCAGCATCAGCAAAGAGTATACGTGTAAAGACAGGTCGCAGAAGTGTGTTAACAGTGTCACCTTTGTCAACAGTGAATGTGCTGCGCTGTCACTGCTGTGTAATCACACCTTTCTAGGGAATCTATTGAAGTGATTCTTTGCCAAAATGTACCACAATGCAGGATGAGAGCGGGGGAGTGAGAGATAAAATAAGTGTTGCACAACTATATTCTCTAATCAGCATGATCCCACTTTACATGTGTGTGTGATTTTCCAATGGGGATTGCAGCACTCATGAATTTGCATTGCTTCACCTTCTGCTTAATGATCCGTGATAAGCCGAGTAACGAGGGGCTACCACAGCACTATGGTAACAGTCAATCGGGTGTTGCATATCTGCCCCTGTCTGGTGCATGTTTATTCCGTCTAAATGTGCCCTGTTTACTTCCCTTGCTGCTCAAATGTCAGGCCTGTCACTCAAAGTCCTCTCCACCTTTAGGTCTAATGCATGCCAGCCACTCCGCTTCTGTTTATCTCCCAACACAGGTAGCTCTTCCCATACCAGATTCTCACATCACACATTCAGACTCTGCTTTTTGCCTTCCAGGCTTCAGTTCTACAATTGCAGTGCAAAAAACCCCTTTTGCACAGATGTTTTTATACCTTTTAGCCAAAATTCAGGCATGTCACATCAGATCTTTTCCTATCTATTTGAAAAATGGGTCTCATTAATGCCATTTTTCATGGGAAGTCATTTCATGGGAAGAAATGACTGTAAGTCGAGAAATATATTTTATTTAGCAATCACAGAATATTTATTCACCATTTTAGTGGCCTTTAGTTGTAATCCATAGGTGCAAAACCTTTAATGTTTTAATTATTATTTGGGATGTTACTGTTGGTTGTCTGAATTGACATGCCTCTGGACTTTTAGCCTGTAATGTATATGCATAGGCAAGCATCATTCATGTAATGTTCTTCTCACCACTGCTCTATAATCATGCTCATAAGCTCCATTACACACTCTGCCAAAGAACACAGTGCTTCCCTCAAGTTCACTCTTGTCCAAGACACCCCACCCTCGGCTTTCACTAAAACGCTGTTTCCTTGTACACCCTTCAGCGGTTTACTTATCTCTCCCCACTGTGCTGTGCAAGTCTTTCCTCTCGCACAGCCGCAGAGCTCAGATGACTCTGGTCGTTCTGGCTAGCTGGCGAGGCTGCGGAGCATGTCTCCTTTCCATCACACAGCCGTTACACTGATGATAGCTCTCACAGAGCAGGGATCTTTTTCATATTTGCCCGCTGTGGCATGTCAAAAGCAATGCACTGTTATTCCAACCGCACACGCTCACCTGCCAAGACCGACAGGACACTAATATCGTTTTATATAAAGGGTCTGTTTGTCTTTGTGTTCGTTAATGTATCTGTTGTCTCTTGCCGTATTTGCATGGTCACACCGCTAAGCACTACTGGTTGGAAAAATAAATCACAATTGACATCTACTGTACACATTCCCCCTCCCTGCCGGAATGACAATTTAACAGCTCAGCAGTCAAAATAATTCAGGAATGAATTATGTATTTTGTCACCTATTCTGACTCAGGCACTTGACGATTCAGGAATTACACAGATTTTTATTACCCTAATTGCCTGGAATATTGCAAAACCTTGTCAGTGCAAAGCAGCTTTTTGCATTTTAAAGAGTGTTATTACAGTAGAAAAATATTCATACTGCATTCTTAGTTCCTACTTTGCTGTGGCTCTCCTTATCAAGAGGGCTGCAGATGTTCTCTCTAGGAAATAGCCTCAGTTTTTCACATTCTTCATATCTGTGAACCCCCAAACTGCAGATATTATTGTTTTCAAGGGAGCTGAAATCTCTTCCTGAACTCCTGTAATTCAAACACTGGCAGCTTGTATGGAAGACATTTTTTTATGATTCTAAGCTGTAGAATTGCCTTCTGTTTCAAAAGTGCAGTTTTTGCTTAAAGATGTATTTGTACATGATGATAAAGTACCCTGTATTGGTAATTTAATTATTCCAAAAGCAACGTAAGGCCTATCTCTGAGACAGGAAACACACTTAGTGAAAGGGGCCGACCATTGATAAAACGGGACTGTTCCAGGCATATTGCAGTTGATAAATAACCACAGTAATGTGGAGCATTGTACAAGACCTTTATCTAGTAATATTTCCTCTATAACAGAGGATCTGCCTAAAGCAGCATAATATGCCCAGCTATATTCATACGTACTGTTGTGCCTAACATTTTAGTAACTTGTTAAATCTAATGTTTGAATTTTGTTCAGTTTTCAGAGCTTATATTGATTTTTGTCATGTTAATGATACAGAACCTAAAGTTCACTTCAGATATTACTGGATCTCAGGGGAAATCAGTGGGAAACCATTATAAGTTTTCTATTGAACAGCTCAGGCAGCCACAAAACCACTTAATAACATGCTTATCGTGTATCAGAAGATTGCTTTTCCACAGCAAGGCGAGTCTGAAAAAAGCTAAATAACATAAGAGTATACCAAAGGTAGTGTAGCAGACCTAAAGCAAATTATGCGAGAGCAGCCGTGCTAAAACAGAACCTCCAGCTGATGATGTGTCATGGTCGCCTCGCCCTTCCCCCGTAGATTCCGCTCCCCAACCCCTTAGTATTAGTTTTTCCATTTATTTTGTCCCTGATGTCTCTGTGTTTTCCATTCTTTAGGTTCTGTCTCTGTGCCAGTCTCAAGCTCCATACCTCTCCGCATCCCAATCCACCTCCGTTTCTTCCTTCATCCCTTCCTCCCTTCTTCCCTTTCGAATCTCCGCGTTCCGTTTGTGTTACGTCCCGCCCTTATTGGTTTCACCTGTTTTCAATCCCGTGCAATATTTAAACCCAGTCTGACCTGGGTTTCTGTTTGTATTTTTCTGTTTTATTCCTGGGTCGGGGTTTCCCTTAGTTTTCTGTAGCTTTGTTTTGTGTTCTGAAGTTAGTTTATTAAACTGTTTGTTCATTTTCACATTTCCCCCTTCCCTTACCCACACACAGCATGACATGATGGTTCTGCTTCAGTATAGGACTTCATGTGAATTTTAACTAGCTGTTAATCTGGTGGCTGTTACTTGAAGATGCATGAACAAACATTATTCCCTGCTGCTTTTCATAAACTGAGCCTGGCCTTGGGAAATGAAAGCTGAAACCGAGAGCAGCATTGACCTCTTTGAAGAGTGGGGGGATGTGTAGTATTTTGTTTAACCAAGAAATGCCAAATAACCAAGAAATGCCATTAGTTGAACTAGGCATTGCCTTTCCTCAGTAGTGTTGAACAGATGAGGATATCTGTGATATCCAGGAAGCAGCCTTTTATGCAATGTAAATCTCACACAGATCTGCTCTATTCAGATATACAAGGCTTCAGTTTTGATGAACTTAAATTATTGTCTGATTGCAATTCATGTTCCTCTGTTGATACCGTCATGTCTTTAGAAATCAGGCATTTGTATTAATTGCAAACAATGAACAAGAACAAGAAGAACAAATAGCAGTTATTTTTAATTGGCATGTAAAATAGCATACAAAAACTTAATCAGACCATTGGTTTAATAACAAAAATAGAGGCAGTATAGACATGGCTTTGTCTACCCTCTACCCTTGTGCTGTTTGTGAATCAAAATTTCTGTATCAAAATCATTTTAAAAATGCATTAAGCAAATTATTTCACACAAAACAATATGTACAATAGAATATGTAATATATTTTAGAAAATACAGGCATTGTCAATGAAAACAAAATCTGGTTGTAATTTTATACTGTTTTTGAACAAGTCCAGGAATTCTTTCGTTCATGTTTTTTAATGTTTCTTTCATGTTTTATAATTCATGGTTTTTACGTTTTCGTTTGGAAATACCAGCTGACCTTTACACAGAGTGAAAATTAAGCATGATGAATGGACTTAAAAATGAAGTGTGTGTGTGTGTTTGTGTGTGTGTGTGTGTGTGTGTGTGTGTGTGTGTGTGTGTGTGTGTGTGTATGCTTCACCTGTAAAGTTGCCTTTCCACGATAAGAGCCTTTGTTCTGGCAACATGTTTGTCAAATTACATCACCAACAATGAGTCGTAAGCTGCAGGGGTCCTGACAGGTGATTCAGGCAGATCTAGATGGAAAGGACAAACGCTTGGTTCTGCTGGGTAATAGTCGTTAATGTTGCAGGCTTAGGCAGACATAGAGGAGCTCAGGGACAAAACCCTGCTCTATGCTGATCAGCAGCCTGGTTGGAAAGCCGAGACTGCTGCCATGGCAACGCAGGAAGACACGGGTATTTCCTCTGGAGTGGCACAGCTCACAGTGTGAGAGCACTGCTGACTGAGTACCATTATCAGCCCCACTGAGTGCGAGCATGAATCTGTGCACTGCCTGTGTGTGTGTGTGTGTGTGTGTGTGTGTGTCTGTGTGTGTGTGTGTGCAGGTTTGCTGTCCCATTCTCTATACAGCCTCTTGTAGATACATTATGTTCTACAGCTTATTTGAGGGTATATAATGTCTAGCTGCCACAGTGTGGGCGGATGCAGACAAGACCAGTAGCTTGCAGTGTCTGAACTTCTGTCAGTAGAGGATAATTAGAGGTTACCACAGTGAGGAGAATGGTTCCGATTTATATAACAGTCAGGGGAGGTTCTTTCGTTAATTTTAAATACTCATTCTTCAGTAACTACTACAAATGATTCATTAACAGCTATTAAACTAATGAACAAT
Source organism: Clupeocharax schoutedeni (assembly GCA_037974565.1). Classification (NCBI taxonomy): domain Eukaryota; kingdom Metazoa; phylum Chordata; class Actinopteri; order Characiformes; family Alestidae; genus Clupeocharax; species Clupeocharax schoutedeni. Next base: position 745,195 of record JBBPDH010000031.1, read on the forward strand.
GAGCGTGAGCTATGCATAAAGATCCTTGCATTTTAAAGTAATAGTTTAGAAAATTCTCATTTACACATTTTCTCCCAGATGTAGTCAATCAGCCACTACATGTATGATGTCCAAATCTTGCTTCTTTAGTCTAGAACTGGAGCTACAAGGCTGACTTTGCTAATAACACTGCAATGCATCAATCACCTAAATCATTTTTATAGACACCGACCCAAAACATCTCTTCATTAAGGTGGTGCAGATTTGTGCATGTGCTTTAGGACTGATTTACTGTTAGCTATATACATGACAAGGTGTAAGAGTGCTGTTACTGGACTATCATAAAGACTGTTTTGTGACTACTATTTCTGGTGATGTCTAAACTGATTGCCTATGACAGTAAAGTTTTGTTGTGTTATTTATATCTCAAGTCATACCACATCCTGAGCAATGTGAACAGGTCTACCCTCCTTTAAAGTTTCTTAAATACAGACCTAAAATTTGGGCGGCCCTTTTGTCAGCATTAAAGGACTGCATTAATGTGTTTTAATGTACACTGCTCCTTTACTAAAATGATTTCTCAATTATATTTTGATATACTGTGACCTAACAAAGGTTTAAAAAAATATTTGATGTGCAGTAGTATTTCACTGATGACACTGATGATAGTTTAGCTGTAGTAATAGTACTTGGGATACATGTGGAATCTTCTTTTGATGCCTGAGATTATGACACACAGACACTGCATCAAAATCCCATATCTTAAACGGCAATTGGGCAATGGCCTCATTTTTATGATCCATGTAAATACACAAACTTGTCATGAAAGAGCAGAGAGCAGTGCAATTTTAGATGTTGACAGATTGGGGTGTGTGACCAAAAATGAGTTCAGTGTGTCACTGTAACACTACCCAAAATCTGACCAGCCAAAGCTGTCAAACAGCATCTGAAATATCCTCTCGCTCACCCGCTCCACATATCTGCTACTCGAGACTGCAGTGGTATGACATACCGCTAGTATGATGACACCTTCAGGGTTTGGCTTCTTCCCAGCAGTTAGCAGTGCTACTTCAGATAGCGTGTTGAGGCTTATAAATAAGCTGTGCATGTGGCAAAGCGGGATGTGAAAATAAAATGCAAAGCCGTTGCATTGCTGTCAAGTTTAAGCTATTATGCAAGAGACTGATATATTCATCTAAAGAGCTAAGAGGAGTGAGCTGTATATTGTGAGATTATGGGGTGTTTTTTGAGCAACTTGCTTACAATTGATTAGCGGTGTTTGCAGAAATAGGTGTCAGGTGGCTATGGCGACTTCTTAGGAGATTTGTCAGACTGCTGCTCTCCTTACTCTTTGTCAAATCACACTGGGCGCTTTCAGAAAAGTGCATTATCTTCATTAAGTCACACTGGATTCGGGTCATCATCACTCACTCCTCTGTTTCTCATGAGCATGTCACACTGTACTTGATGTTCTCGCTCCTTCCGTCCTCTCGGCCTAATTTTTTTTTTTTTTTTTGCCAGAGATATATATGGCTTCTCAGAACTGTCTTTTGTGCTGTCGTCCCCACAGTCAATCCCAATAATGAGTCACTGGAAGTCTATTCTTATCCTGTTTTGTGGTTGCTTGAAGAAAGTGCTGCCTAATTACACTCAGTTTTCTTCTCATTTGGGCTTTTTTTCTCCAGTAACTTTGGCTTCTCTCTAATATGGATATTAATAGCTCTTCTTTTAATACACAGTCATTAACCATGCAAATTACTGTATTGAGTTGAGAATGAGGGTGTGGGGGAAACTTACACCAGCTGGTTTTTTGCTTTGAACACGATCCATTAAGACGCGTAAATGGCAGTTTTGGGTTAAATAATCTCAGACTAAATTTGTTAATTAAAATTGAAATGAAATGCATATGTTTAAGTATTATCTATTATCTGTTGTTTAAGTAAAAGCGATTGACCCCGACAGGAAGTTGCAGGTTCGATTCCCAATACCGCTAGGCCCCTCTGAAGTACCCTGAGTAAGGTACCGTCCCCACACACTGATCCCCGGGGCGCTGTGTTCGTAGCTGCCCCCTGCTTCACTTGGTGAATGGGTTAAATGCAGAGGACGTATTTCGTGCTGTTCACACTGTGTGCAGTGGTGTGTTCACGTATGACCAGACTGTCACTTTCACTTTAGTTCTGTAGGACACATCCCAAGGTTGTGATTCAAGCCCAATATCATCTGTGTGTACAGCATCTCACTAACACTAGGACCAGCATGAATATTTCAGTGACTTGAACACCGCCTGTGTGTTGTATGTTTCAATAACAAGGAGTATGAAAACTGGCAGTATAAAAAGTAATGCAGGATTGAAGGGCATTGCTGAGCTCATGTAATTATCTCTCACATAGCAACATACACACACACACACACACACACACACACACACACACTCACTCACCCACCCACACACATAGATCTCTACAGACTCAGTGTGAAACTGAATCTTTCTCAGGTCACTCTTGACCTACTTTCATTTTCCTTCATGGATCTCCTTGCATGGCGAGGTACCATGCCCACTCTATGCTTAAGCGGGTCTATGAATTACATTAACTGTGACACACATAAGACAGTATTTTTGACAATATACATGTGATTATAATTAGAAACTAATTAGAAGCCATCACTGGGGACGACAAAAGCAAAGCCGATAAATTCTGCTTGAAAGTTCAACTCTTTTCAGTTAATACCACAATTGTGTGTCATGAAAGGAGACATTAGCTGCACAATGTATGTGTGAATAAACTTTTAAATGTGGCAAATTTAAAATGTATCAAACACTAAATAAAACAGTGAAACAAATACAAAATAAACCTGAACAGACATAACTGGGGAAAATAAACAGTAGGTAAACTGCACAAGTAAAATATAGGAGGGCTAAAGTGCAGACTAAGTGAAAAGTTATCTTTGTGCATACATGTTATATCACTGACTGACATTATAATAATGAAAATAGAAGGTCCAAATCAATGTATACCTAAATCCAGTTCTCTGTGTATGTCACTAATAATATGTAAATAACCTGGCAATTACTTGTAATTACAACTAAACATGAATAGATATAGATATAGCAAATCACTATAATAACTACGGCATTAGAATGAGGGTTGATTAAATATGACTCAGCATAGTATTCTCTGGGGTGAAGTCATCTGATTACTATTATAAACTCATACCAATATTCAGAATATTGATATTGATAAAGCTATCATGATTTTATAGCAGCTTTGTGTTTTATAGCTCCGGTTAAAAAAAAGCTTGGCAGGGAAAGCATAGCTACATTTCACAGCAGGGACTTAGCAGTGCAGTGGATACAGATGGAGTTGTCTGTTTGACACAAATCAGGCCCCCCCATGAAGGGTCAGGGAAGGGACACTAGTGCAAAAGTGGCCGCTTACTGAGGGGAAATGGACAAAGTAAGTGAGGGGACTTGTTCATTCATAAACAGGTTTTTGCATGGGTCTGAATAGAGCCTGCTGGCCAGTACCTGCAAACAAAAACCGCACATTGTCATGACTCACCTCAGCCATGGCTCCAGCAGAGGATTAGCTAGAGCATTGGCTAACTGCCGGGTTTGTTTATTTTCCTGCAGGTAAAGCTCTCCAGGTCTCCCTCAGTGTTTTAAACTGATTTTATATGTCTGACTGAGTTGCATTGATGCCAAGGGATTAGATAGAAAATATTGTGTGGAGAAAAAAAAACTGTATAAAAATGTACACTGGGAGGTGGAGTAGAGTCATTTTAGCACAGGACATCCATAACATGTATTACTGATTTACACAGGGTAAGACATTTCTGTATAGTTTTTAGTCATAATTTACACATTCCATACTTAATTTATTCATACAGTGTGTTCAGTTGCCCTGAAGTGCAAAACGTGTTTAAACACTTCATTTAATGGCATTTTGATTTGTGTCATAATGCATAATGACATTTAGAATTGAGAAATATGATCATTCAAGTACCTCCATACATGCAGAAAAGTGCAGAAAATATAAATGAATATATAAAAGGTACATGATGTATATATGACATTTTAGAAATTGCATGGAATTAATAGAACCAGTGATTCTTGCCATAAAGGAAGTTAGAGTTCACTTGTTGAAAAATGCATGAAATATATCTTTACCAGGCCAACTGTTTATGGAGAAAGTCCTGGTCATTGATAAAAAGTCATCATCCCTGTCATTGGGGCATCATGAATTTGATCTCTGCCAATGCAAGTCAAGGTGATGGTAGCTGTTTTGGCTGACTTAACAAAATGGGCTGTCCTTCTTATGTTGTGTATTGAAATTATGTTATTGGCAATTCAAAAAATGTGGGGGATGTGTCAGATCAAGCCTGATTACCTTCACCCTTCTAGTATGGATGGTATCTGTCACTGGGGCAGACCTAACTTCTGCGCATGTTACAAAAATGGCTACTTAGTGTACAAATTTTCCTTTAAGCACGGTATTTGCACGGTATTAATATCGCAGAAAAAATCTGCTAATAAATACATGATTATGATTCGATTGCACAGGTTGTGTGGGTTTTGTAGTGTTTTTCCCGCACGTACAGTGTTATATAATGCATAATAGTTGGTATAATTAGCATATGATAATCATATGCTAAGCTTTTTTTGACACTGATCACTATATCTATGCCACAGTGTGACCCGTCTGACTTCGCACTGAAAATATTCAGTTACTTGATTGGTGCCTGCGGTTTAATAAAAAACGCATGCAAGTCTATTGCAAATCGAATTCAAAATGTTGATGTGACTGAAAAAACTGAAAGCAACATGAAAAAATGGTTTAGAAAAGTGTGTTGTGGTTTCTGATAATTACTAAAATTACTAAAATTGTTGACCTGTGTCCTAATTATTTATAATCAATAATTAATTGAGGAATTGAATGAAATGTCCCATCGATCAATGTAATTTTCCATTGCTGCACTTCCACACTCTGCTTATTTTTCTGAATTTCATTTAGCACTGTTTCTTTTTGTATTGCCTCCTAAAAGGCATATCTTTCAAAGGCTTTGCTTTTAACTTTTCCTTTTGTTTTTGTTGGTTCAACCTTGTCGTCCTTTCATCACACTCATTTCATCTCTCTCATAGCTTAAGTGATTATCCTTTGCTTTTGTTTTTGTTTTCATGTTTCATCAGACCTGCTTCACCGATAACCTTTGAGGCTCCTGTTGCTTTTCTGCAACATTTGCCTGCTACTCTTTTGTTGATGCACAAAGACACCCCCCCTCCCACACACACACACACACACACCAGCATTTACATATATACACACACACACAACATACAGATTTAGTTGTGTATCATCTAGATACACTTGAAAGAGATTAGATGAAGCTCCAGGGGGATTTAGACACAAATCATTTTTCCCCACACGAGCCACAATTACAGTGGAGGTTAAACGCTCCCGGTTCGATTAATCCCAGCCAATTAATATGCATATGTTCATTAAACACACCAGCAACGTTCTAAAAGTGAGATTAATGCGTGGTTGCTGGGTTCCATTGTGACAGGTCTTATCTCAGCTACACACATTTGCACCAGAGGTAAGAGCTTAGCAGATATAGAGTAGTGTGTCACACACCCGACACCTCTGAGCAGTGAAAGCGTCAGCTGGAATGGGGTGGCCGTAAGTGTGGTTTAGCTTTCCTGAAATGTGGATGCAGTGTTTAAAGTACACTCTGCTCCCTGTCAGAGTGGTGCTTCATTACATGATGAAGTAGGCCTGCGCGATATGAACAAGGTTAGACACCACAGTTGCTTTGTTAAATACCGTAATGATAGTCAAATGAATCAGAATAAGAATTATTCGGAGTGCTTTTGACCTGTACACAAAAGAAGCACCCTATTTCTTTCACTGCTGGATGCACACATTCAGACCAAAATTTATATCATAAGGCCTTACTACTTAACTAAGTACTACTAATAACTAAGGCCTTAGTTATTTCCACTGTGTAGCAAAACAGGTAGCTTCAAGATTGAAGCTTGAGGAAAAAGAAGTATAGTCTTATTCCTATATTTGTATTGTTCAGGATGGTAGTTTGTGATAATAATTTCAGAATTGGATTAGTTCGACCATTACATTGCATATTAATACAGCTATAAAAATATTTTAAAGGTTTTTCTTTTGATGCTGACAATTTCAAAAGCACCAATATAGCCATTGTATTTGATTTCTAAAATAACAACTGAACCCACATGTCTTCTGAGTTTTTAATATTTATATATATATATATATATATATATATAT
>JBBPDH010000031.1:776849-788360 GCA_037974565.1 Clupeocharax schoutedeni
GTAGCCAGGAAAACAAATATGGCAGTGCGCTTGCGTGCGCATGCGCAGTAGCCTTTGGTAGGACGTTTTTATGGGTACGATGAAATGACAGAACACCGTCGCTCTGCATCTGAAACAGCTTTGCTGGCTAACATGGCTAATGCTAGCACTGCAGGGAGTCATCCTGCCGCAGCTTAAACTGTTCCCATTTTCTGTTGTACACATACATTGACCGGAAAATTCAAGGCATTAGCTTTTGTTTTGTTTAGTTTAATTGCCATTTTGACAATTACTGTTACAGAGAACATTTAATGAAAGTTGCACAGTATTGGGCACCCATGTTCCTCCGCTACACGTGTGATGCCGTCATCAAACGACTTCAAAAATCTGGAGTTATTAATGCCCTGGTTATCTCCAAACTGGACTATTACAACTCTCTACTGGCCAGACTTCCACAGAAGGTAACCAAACCGCTTTAGCTGATTCAGAATGAAGCTGCCTGGTTAGTGTTCAAGAACAAAAAAACATGAACACTCAGTGAAACACTCGAGATCGCTTCAGGGAAAACTGTTATGAGGCAGGAATGCTGGTTGTATTTTATATAGAATATATAATATAATATTCTATATATTTATATAGAATTTATATATAATTTTTCTATATAAAATACAACCGAATTTATGTTCATTTATGTTACAACATTTAGTAGCATATATCTTCATGATCTAGCATTAAAATGCATGAAAAATTATAGATTGCCGCAAAAAAAGTAAAAAAGGAACGTGAAGGATATTTGTTATTTAAGGATGGTTACCTTAAGCTCAAATGCTCCACAGCATCTTTAAGCTGCAATCAGGGGTTAGAAAGCACGTCTGGGCATACAGTGCTGTTTTCTTGGACTTGGATTAAGACTAAATTACAGTGTCAATAAGGTATAACAATTGGAAATTCTTTTAGTTTAGGCTTAACTTTCTCCATCTGCAGATCTAGTTTACCTGTGGTATGATTTTATGCCTTTTAAGATATACACAATCAGTTTGTGCCTGTAAACATCCATGTTTTCTTGAGATTCTGCATTTTGCTTAAGTCAGCAGCCTCAGAAATCGCCAACAAGCTCATTACTAGAGGTGATCCATTTCTCCATCTGCTTAAACTCGGAGGACTACAGCAAGGCTCTTGCTGTGATTGGGTCTCCCCTTTTTGCTATAAGCTGTATATAATCAAGGCTGTTAAAAGCTGACATTCTTTGTTAGTGTTGCCTGTCACATATGTGGCATGGTCTCGTTATCCAAGGTGACTGGAGAAAATGAATGATTTGTTCTGGGGAATTCGCTGCTGAGCAAAGGGCATTGAATGGCTCTACTATTTCTAATATTGCAAGAAAACCCTCTCCTTGTTAGCAGTCTGCTGTATTGGCATAATTCAGAGATGGTGATTAATTTCTGGGTGGGAGTGGAAGTGGAAGTAGAGTCTTGAGTCTTTAATACAAAATTTTAGTTTAGTACAGTTAGCTCTAAGTTCTGCATTGTTCAAAAGTAAACGTGTACATCTGTGTGTACATCTCTTCAAGCAACAAGCCTTTCGTTTAAATTAAACCATCAGTCTGTAGTTTGTACAGGTGATAGTTAACTGCTGCAGCCGAAGATTCAGTCGGTTTTATGCGAAGATGATCTGTGCCTAACCTTAATATTTGGACAAAAATATTACCACTTAATTATTGAATTCAGGTGGCCCCTTACTTACAGGTGAACTGCAATCTTTTTGTTTCAGCATACCAAGACATTTTGAACAACGCCGTTCCTTCAACATTGTTTGGGAAACAGTTTGGGAAAAGCCCATTTCTATTCCAGCTTGACTGTGGAACACAGAGCTTTGACCTCAACCCCATCCAACGTCTTTTGGGATCAACTAGGATGGAGATTGCAACACAGGCCTTCCCATCCAACAACAGTGTCTGTCTTCATAAATGCCCTACAGAATGAATAAGCACACATTCCCACAAAAACACCCCACAATCTTCTGGAAAGGCTAATTAAACTGTATTAAACTAAACTGTATTTGAATACAATATCATTAATCTCCCTAGAAGTGTAATTATTAGGCATCCGATACTTTTGTCCATATAATGTATGACAACTGCTCTCAACTGCTTTCATACGTTTCTGTGCCCAGTTAAAACATTTGTCCTCAGACAAATGAATGTTAGTGAACAGGACCTACTGTTATTCCAACCACAAAGACTAAGCATGTGAAAGGAACATTTTTCTATGAAATCATATTGGCAAACCAGTTACTTATCAAGAAGTTTATTCTGCCAACTTTTTGGCAGGACAAGATAGCTTGGTTGGGCTTGACCATCCTAATAGCAGCCCCTTTTGGCAATGCTCAGAATGCAACTGGCACTGGTGTCTTAAAAATGTGCATTGTGACACATTTCTAAATGCAACAATACACAAAACCATGTTTTTGTAGCTGGAAATGCTAGTGATCACAAACTTGTGTGAAATATGGTTCTGGCCTAACAGTTTTTATGTCTTTTCTACACAAAAGTTGGCCGTTCTTATGCAATCCATTTTGTTAATGTGTTTTTCTCAGACTGAACATTAGTCAGTCTTTAGTTCTGTCAAGTCGCGAGTCAGTCAGTATCTTTTTCTCTGGTGTAATTAATCTCCTGGAGTCTTTCCAGAGTCTTTAAGGCACATAAAACTAGATCAAGTCATTTAAATATGCATCTTCTTTCGGATGCTGTCACCATGCCAAAAGGGCATTTGCCCTGAGGAATAACAAAAGATTTGCTCTGACTTTTTTGTGGCCTCATCTTCAAGAGGACACCTGGCAATTCCCCCCATTAAGGCTGATTGCTTATCACCAATAAAGTGCACAAAAAAACGTCCATTAGGCAGCAATTCCATAGAGATAGTGGGCTATTGCTCTTACACTGCCTGTGCTTCCTGATTCCCCCCATTGGGACAATGGCGGCAGTGTAATGTGTGTGATTGTGTGGGCCTGAACAGCATACATAATGAAGACACAGCGTGGGGGTGTGAGACTGCAAGAAAGAATCCATGACACCTGCCACTATGTGCTTACATCCCACTCTCTTTTTTTTCCTCCTCCTCCTCCTCTCCCCACAACTGCAAGTGCCCTGTGTCTCTCAGCTGGCTGCATATTCTTTTCATATCCCACACAATCACAGCTGCTTTGTATGTGAGTCAGAAAGGAGGGCCAGCTTTAGACTGCTTGGCATCACTTCCAGATTCTCCAGAGACAAAAAAACACCCCCTCTCACTGACACACATGCACATGTGTTACTCTGCATTGTATAAGATAAGCAGTGACATCCATCACTCTGCTTGCCTTACACAGACTACCACTGATCGCGAATCAGAAGAAGGGGATTGCCTGGTCTGGGTCTGATCTGAAACAGCTTCCATTAGATCATGTCTATGCAAGAAAGGCTGCTGAAAGAGTGATGGACTTTTAGATGCATGCGATACATCCATGACACTGCCAGTTCACAATAGTCCTGTAGCAGCACCTGCACTGCAGAAAACAATCTCTCAGCTATATAATCATCTTAAGCATCTTTTTTTCATTATGTATCGTATCAAGTCTTCTTACTGCACCAATAGATTATTTTATTTAATCTGTATTATTTATTTCAACGAGCAAAATGATCTGCTTGTGTAGTAAATTAATTTAACTTAAAATGAGAATAAAAAATGAAAAAAAAAGTCAAATAGTCTTCACAGTGTGTAAGTGTGTAATACCACTGAAAGTTACCTCTCAAAATTGTATTAACAATATATTGCCACAGTTCTATGGTAATATTTTGATCATAGACATCACTGTGCAAAAGTCTTAAGAATATGCAAGAATAATATTTTAGAAACTGTTTAGATGGGCACTGAGCGTTTTTTTTACATTAATATCACTAAATACACTAAATAACACAAAAAAAGAGTAAATACAAATAACATTATACGGTGAATAGATGTGATTTTATATACAGTAGACCAATGTCTTCCATGTAGAAGTCTGGTATTACTTGTAGTTAACAAGTAATTAAACTCAGAAGACATATGGATTAATTGTTCGCTTTGCATAGTTATTGATGTTTGCTCCTGGTTTCTATTACCATCACTTTCCAGAGCCTTTTTTACTGTAAGATTTTTTGTATTCATCCATGCACCATTTCATATTACACTACTGCAAATTAATTCATGTTACTTCTTGATAAATTATTTAGAACTGTGAAATTCCTGTTTAGGGTGCTTTTGCTGACCAAGATATCCTTTTTTATTCTTTGGCGTTGAATCAATTTGCATTCCAGTAGGTGCTTTGGTGCACACACGCGGCCTGTGAGTGTTTGGTTTGCTTCAGTGTGGGCAGAAGGGAAGATGAGCAAGATATCTGAAAGAAGAAAAGAGAGAAGAATGAAAGAAAGAAAGAAGGAGGGAGAGAGAGAGAGAGAGAGAGACAGAGCGAAAGAGAGGATGGCGGGGGGAGGAGAAGAAAGTGTCTTATAGAGTTGAGTCATCAGCAGCTCCCACTGCTCGGCGGTCTGTGCTGAGAAGAAAGGCTTGCTAATCATGCTACCTCATCAGCTCTGTGACAGAGACAAATTCTCCCACCTTTCACCCCTCCATGGATGACGGCATGTGAGTCGCGAATAATGCGCTCATGATTTCAGCTCCTGGTCCTGAAAGACCACGGTACTCTGCTGTCCTTCTGCTCCCCCCTGACATGTAAATGCAAAGCCTTTGATCCTATCCAGCACTCCACTCAGACATGCTAGTAGATGAATAAGTGGTGCAGCATAAATCTGAAGTAAAGATGCATCTGTGCCCTCTGCACATGGGACAGCCCACCGCAGGGCAATCAGACAGGGCTGCCCAAGCTTGTGGATTTGAAAGGCACGGGGGTGTGGGGGGAGAGATGGATGGCAGAGTTAAATGGGCAATGCAAAGAGTTGGGAGATATATGGTGGAGGACATGAACTGAGACGGAATGACGGATGAGTGGATTACGGAGTCGTGCCAGAGCCTTGGCTGTCGTCATGACTGGGGAGGCAGGGAAGGTGAAGGGATACAGTTTGGCAGAACAGGCTGACCTCCTGACTGTTGCTAAAGCAACCAGGGTCATCCCCGCCAAGCACAACTAGAAAATATGTCTTTTTGCGGAATAACAATAGGTTCTACCATATGGTTTACTGCAAAATTTCATTTTGTGACGTTCTAAGACTACCCTTAAAATTCACTGTAAAAAAGGCCGTACTTAAGTTGCAGTAATTTCTCCAGTAATCCACTGATATTTTTATTCTGTAATCATATTCCAGATAAAATGGTAACACTGTACTGTACTTCTGTGTGGTTCAGCTGATTACTGTATTTGAACTATTTCTTCTACACCCCTGTATTTCTAATGTATAGCACATAGGGGCACTCATGGGAACCCATGAGAGATTTCTGAGGGCCCTTGGTATTGTAACATTATGTAGTCCAACATACTGTTACATAAATAACCACACCATTTTCACAGCAATTACAATCACATTGTGAAAAACATCAATTACAAAATTAGACATTACATCTGATATTAAGGAAAAAATATTTACTTACTAAGATGTATTGATATCAGCAGGGGAAAAGTAAAAGACAAAAGAAAAAAGTATTGCCCTAAAATTCACACATTTCATTTAAAAAATAAATTTTAAATTTTAAGATAAGTTTTTCTGCATACGTTTTTTGTCAGTACTTTCTCTATGTACTTACATAATAACAAACAACATAACACAGTTGTTCTGGATTGTAGAGTAATAAAACTGAGCCCAAATTGAGACCCATAGTTAGTACAGGAGGGCAGTATGTTCCAGTTTCCCCCCTTAACCATTACAGTTGTGCTATAAAGCTTTTGGTAAGTTCAGTTTGGTATGCAATGTGGAAGCCCTGAAGTAGAAGTGAAATTCTTGCCAGGCAGTGTGCAAGGAACTGGCCAGGACTTTACCCATACAGCAGATCTCTCAGGGACTGTTTTCCCCAGAAGAGCTATTTGCAGTAGCCCACTGAATCTGTGACATTAGCTCTGAGACCAACGCTAATGTAATGGGCCAAGCCTTTGCACTCCCTGGAAAGCACTTAAAAGCATTCTGAACTATAAAGAGTGAGCCTGTGTTCAGCAAGAAGCATGACAGCCTTTGTCTGGTCTTGAAACACCCATAGGCACCACTTTTATGCCTTTGCCTGTGTATTTCAGCATGCTTTGGAGAGCCATGGTTGAGGCTGAGAGATTTTTAAAAGCATGTCAAATTACCGTCATTATCTTATTCAGTCAAGTCAAAGAGCAGATGATTATTCTTTTTTTTTAACTCATCAAAAATACTTTAGATCATGCCTTCTCTTTTAGCAGACAACTCAGTACAAAATCTCAAAGACCCCTGTGAGTTATTATGCACCCGAAGTGCCACTGGACTCAATCTGCTGCATTTTAGATCAGGGCCCAGACCCACTGGTTATAGTACATCAGCATACTGAAAACAAAGGCAGAAAAAAGTAGCTGCTGTGTTTGTCACATGTCTATATAGACATGTTTGATGCTCACAAATTTCTATTGGAAAGGGAATAAAGAGACTGCATCAAAACATCACAAAGACAGATCATTACTTAATTGATTTGTCACTTTTAGTTAAAGAATATGATCGAAAATAGAGTTTTCAGCCTTTCTTGCACTTTTACAGAGGCAGTAGGACGTTCCTTTTTTCAGCTGTGGTGGGGGAAAGCAACATTTATATTCACAGGCATCGACTGGACCATTGCACCGGAATACAAATGAATTGGCTGCTGATGGTTGGAAGCACTGGGCTGCCATATACTATTGTGAGTTTTTTTAAGACATGGCTTTTTTGATGATTATTCTAATCCCACCAAGGACCTCTCAGACTGAACTCCTCCTTATCTTGCCTTCACACTCATTCTCTCATTAAAAGGAAATCACAGGCCACTAACTCTAATAAACCTGCAAGTCCCCCCACAAATGGGAAAAATATGGAAATTACTCGCGCTCGCCTGGCCTTCCTGATGTAACATGGGAAGTTTTATAACTCCACAAGCATTTTACATGTACATTTTACACAATTTATTCATTTTTGTTTTGATAACCTTCACTGAAGGTTATACGGATTAGAAATTACAGTATTCCAGAAAGGGATGCATATTTAAATTGCTTGGCAGGAGCGCTGTGTTGCTAGAGGCCAGCCTCAGAATTCAGGCCAAGCTCCAAAGCCATCGGAATCCCAACAAATTCATCTTCTCTTGCCACACGTGCAGTACCCTGCAGTTCAACACAATACCTGCTTAAACAGAGCTTCATACGCAAAATGAGAGACCTGAGTAATCAGAGAATGCTCCCATTGAAAGTTTCTATAGTCTGGACCGTTTCATGCTATTAACAGTCATATAGGGCCCCTGAGCCACTACAGGATCCACAGTATGTCTTTGTAGATTTCTTTTAATTCTCCCAAACAAAAGAATTTGATTGGGGGTATTATAGTATGTAGATCAGGGACCATATATGTCCATTTCTTTCTCTTTTTTTTAAAGAATGTTCTCGGAAAAAGCCGTGCCAATAGCACGAACAGAAGTGAATATAAACAATGTCAGATCACAGCTGCGATAATCATCACAGCAACACTGGTAGTAAGTGGTAATTACATCAAGCCAGATAATTAGCAAACTAAATATGGATGATTATTCAAGATTTTTCAACAGGTGCGTCCTCGAATCAGCAGGAAAAAATATTTCACCACTTCTTAAATCTGTCTCCCTTTATTTCTATCTTAAATTTCAGTTGGGAGTTGGGTGTGATGGGACCAGTTTTCAGCAGAACATTTTTGTAGTATTTAATGACATTACTAATTCCAACAGCTGTTAATAAAACATGATGACAGGGGGAAAAAACGATAAAAAAAAAACATAAAACTTGGACCACTCAACAATTAATCAGAGCAAGCAGGTGAATCTACTTGCCTGTCAAGCAGTGAGGACAAAGACAGATTTGTGACAGCTGGTTAGATAATGAACTGTACAAAGATTTAATAAAGTAGAGCAAATAAGTGATTTGCAATGTCTGAATTAATTATAGACCAAATGAAATTTAGATTTAGATCGAAGTACCTTTTTTCAACAACAACAGGAATTTCATTGTATGCAAACATGATGTAACACCTCCAGGTGTTATTTATGTTTTTAAGGCTCCTATTTAAGTTTTATTAAGGACTTTTATTTTGACTGGGGGTGCGGTCTCATCACTGGATGGTCTCAACACTGGCTATGATGCTTCTCAACTGCCAGGGATGAGACCAAATATGTGACAGGTGTTTTGACTCCATCCATGATGGATATAATAAATGCTATAATATCTGCCTAACCATTAACTTAAAAACTGCAAATTTATTAATATTATTAGTAGTAACATTAATACAAATATCAAAAGTTTCTATGTTGTGTAATATATCCTGCAATAAATGGCCCCGGTGTGTTTTTGATTTTGTAGAAAGGGTTGGTGTTGCATATAAAACATATTGCCCCTCTAACACTTAAAACTTTTTCCCTAGTTGTTCTGGGAAAGCTAGTGGCTTAGTGGTTAGGAAGTTTGCCCTGAGATCAGAAAGTAATGGGTTTGAAACCCTGGACTGCTAGCGACACCGCTGGCATACCGTTGAGCAAGGTACCGTGCCCACACACCCCTCCCTGCGTGCCTCTCATTGGTCTCACAGCACACTGCTTCACTTGGTGAATGGGTTAAATGCAGAAAAATAATTTCACATTGTTTACACTGTGTGCTGTGGTGTTTTCATTAGCAGGAACTCTACTTTAGAGCTGACTAAAAAATATTTAATGAAAAATCTGATTGTAAAATTAATCATCTACAGGAATTGAGAAAATGCTTTGGTCATTTGAGTATTATACAAGCACAAAAATATATGGTGTAACTATAATGGCTTATCCTGCCAAACAAATTTCAACAGAAAATATGACTGATCTTGAGCAGATATTTTGCTGTGACATTTTGTTGTATACCGTGCAGCTGGAAACTACGCAATCTAAACTGCTTGAATCAGCGGGTGCCTAGCAACAGTGATTAACGTGAGTCCCTTTATTTATATAATAATCATTTATAACTCAGTGAGCACCAGTATTATTCTATTATGAAAATAGAACTGAATTTAGAAAATGAAAAACGTAATATTAACCCCAAAACACATTCAATTTGATCAAAACAATACAATTCTGTACCACTCTTCTGTTACTTGTTGCTTGCAATCACAAGAAAACTTGTATTTTAGTTCAACAGTGAATTATAAGTCATAGAACATCCTCTGGATATTTTAGCTGTGATAGTCGTAGAAGCATGTGTTATTTTTGGTTATGCGGAGAAACATCTTGCTTTTGGTGCACCTCATGTATGTAGTTTGCCATTGCAGTCCTTGTTCCCAGCATGCAAACCCATCACATGACACATCACTGGAAAGCCTTGGAGATACAGGTGACAAAATGTCCACTATAAAGGACATAAATGAATGGGCCAGGACTATACAGAGAAATTCAGCAGTACTAGAATTTACATTCCGTGGTATTTTCCCTCCTCGTTGTTTTCAGGTTAACCCACCTGTCCTCTGTCACCTGTCAGACCCCCAAAATAGATCTAACAAAGCCCATGGTGGTGGCCCAGCTCTCTTCCACCTAAGAAGTCATTTTGCTCCTTAATCATGACAGCCAGTATGGCTCGTTTGCTTTTACATTTCATTGCTTTGTTATATAGCCAATTCCACAAATAGCTATTTGTTGAAGGCATATGCAAAAATCTCCTCATAAATTAGCTGTGCCAAATCTGCCACATAATAACCTCCAAATGCTGCAACTGCCTTTTTCACACTCAGTCATCCCATGAATTGCTAACTGAGCGTGAAAGTAGACAGCCATTATCAACAGCATTGCTTAGCCCTCTAGGGCATCTGGACCGCATTAGTAATCATTTCCACATCTCCTACCTGAGACCAACCTTCTGATTCTGCAGTCAGACTACATAAGGGCCGTCATTATTTAGTTAGCTCTCGCTCTCTCTCCCGCCCCTCCACATGCTCGAGAAACTCAGGACTCCCTCAGCCTTCTCGTTACTGCAATGCAGCTACAGGTAGTAGCAGTAACAAACATCCTCCTCATACATCCTCATCCCCATTAAAGAGAAAGAGGCGGAACAGACACATCATATCAGCCCTCCTTTGGCTGAAGAGCTGAATCTAGACACTGGACATAAACTTTCTCACATTAATTGCATTTCCAGGAAAACTGAACTTACACTGCTATACAGTGTAGAATGTTCTCTATTTCATAAATAGCTTAGTCACCGATAGATGCCACAAAACACTAAAGACCTACAATAAGAAACAGGCCTGATGCAGTGTCACATTTGCAATAAATAAATAAATAACAGGGCAACAGGTCAAAGAGAAGAAGTTTATGTGGGTTTTGAAGTGTTTATCATGCTGGTTTTAAATCTGTGTTTAGTCTTTCCCACACATGGAGTTTTTGTGATGAAGCTAGTTATATATTGCATGATACTGTAGTTAGCATATAATTAGCATATTATAATCTTATGCTAAGCGTTTTTGAAGAAACAGTAGTAGCTGACTGACACTGATCGTTATATTTATGCCAAAGTGTGTGCCTGTCTGACTTCACACTGAAAATATTGAAACAGCTACTTGATTGGTGCCTGTAAGTCTATTGCAAAGCTAATATTACTCATAATTCAAAAAGTGGATGTTACTGAAAAAACTGAAAGCAGATCTGAAATCAGCATGAAAAACTGGTTTACAAAGGTTTAGAAAAGTGTGTTGTTGTTTCTGATAATAACAAAAATAATTGTTGACCTGTGTTATCAGAGCACAGAGGGCTAACAAGTAATGCGGAGAAACAGACTACAATAGTCAAATGGTGTATAGGTTAAATGTGCTGCGGCTCATTAGTGCATATGTATTGTGTGTATTTTTGTTAGTCCCAGGTTGTACATTTTATAAATGTTTATGTATAGGCCTTATCAGTATCAGTATCAGTAAACATATACATGCAAAATATCAGATATCAGCATGGGTCCACCAGTCCCTCATCGGTGCATCCTTACTTATTTGGAACTTTTTTTCCTACATTCAAGTTTCAAGATTCAAGATCCTTTGTTTGTCACAAGTATAGCTATACAAGCACAATGTGCAGTGAAATGTACCCCAAATCACACGTAACAATGTGCATATTTCCGAAACAGATAACCTAAAATTTACTTAGATATAGGAAAAGAAAAGACAATATAATAACAAATAGACTAAGAATGAAATATGAAAAAATTCTGTGTAATAAAGAAATATATATAGACAGAAGTGTGAGGTAGATGAGAAGTGAAATTACTATGTTGTGCAGAATAGACATAATGTTGTGCTATTTGTTGTGCACATTAACAGATGGGTCGAATATAGAAAAT
>JBBPDH010000031.1:793300-803712 GCA_037974565.1 Clupeocharax schoutedeni
GTTTGACATGTCGGTCAAACGGCCTTATGGGCGGGCCTTGGCCAAAGAAAGCTGCTATGAATTCCAGACCTTCAGCTGTCAGTCTGAAGGTCTGGCTACGTGAGACTAATGTCTGTCTAGCTGATGTGGCCAATTAAAAACGGAAGCTTTATTTTAAAGTGATGTTTAGTCACAGCTATTTTGCCTTACTCAAAGGGCACAGCTGCTCTGAAAAGGTGCAATCAACAGAAAACAATTTGATTTCTGTTGTGTGTTGCTTCAAAAGAGATTGTTTGCAATTGTTGTTTGAGAAAAAAACTGATTCTACACAAAGAGAGTGTCATTAGTTGGATTCTGAGTGTGAAACCTCAAAATAAAAACAATTATTTTCAATTTTTAGGTTTAAAAAAATAAAACTGAAAATAATTGTGATACTTCCAAGTATTGTTATTTCCACACTTGGAATCCAACTAATCTCTTTGTATAGAATCAGTACTTGGAAGTATCGCGATATTATATTTTTGCCATATTGCCCACTTCTACATCCATGCCTTAGTGTACTGAAACAGTGTACATTGTTTTTATGCTTTCAGAAAGTACTTGAACCTTTTTTTTAGAAAGTGTCAACCATAATTGTAAACATTTCTAAATGTCTATAAATCCCTCAAAGTGACTGGGAGGAAGCCAAAAAAGTATGTGTCATAAAAATGCTTGTTGATGGGTCGAAGTGTTTCATTAAGTTTTCACTGCTGCTTGCAGTCGGTTGCCTCATTCAGGTGAGGTTTGTGAAGAGCGAGTGAGCTTCAGTATATTGCTGTCACCATACTGTGTCATTAACACACACTTTGCACCTTGCACACTTTTGTACTAGTTTCCCCCTACGTTCCTGTTTTCAGTTTTCTGAATAATTGAGCCATTGTATTGCTTCACGTCGCCTCTTCACTGAAATGCTAGTCAGTTAAAGATGTTTTTTTATCTTTATTTTGTACAGTTGACATATATAATAGCCACTCTTCATCAGTCGACCACGCACTCAGGGAAGCGTTAGATATTTGAAAAGAGCCCTTGAGTCTTAAGAGAAATGGCTTATAGTCAGATAGCTTGACATTTTGTTACCTGGTAATTTGATGCATTTCTGTCTGCATTTAAAAGGTTCCTGGCTGTCTCAGATCGCTCCTGGTGATGGTGAAGAGAGCAGGAATATTTTTTGCTGGAGCTTGTAGGCATTCTTTAACTGCAGTCAACAGAACACACAAAATTATGTTGTTCTATAGTTTTCTAGCAACTGCCTTAATGGTGTTGTTTAAAGGGTAATTCAACTGTACCACTCAACTGGACGCAAAAGAGTTGACTTGACACAGTAGTGGAGGGCAGTCAAAGACTATACTGAACCTTGCAAATTACATTATTTTTTCACAAGAAAATGTTTACTTTGCATTTTATGTCTAATAACATGCCTTAATCAGTCATACCACTGTAATGCACAGCCTGTTGTGTGTAGTATTGTTAATAATTGCAATAAACATGTTTTCAGTAACATGTTTTTTAACAGTAAACTGTTGTTGTCAAGCATCAAAATGGTCAAAAGTGATTCAGTTAACAGCTAAATGCCTCTCAACTGATACCAGCGTTATATAACTCAAGTACAACCATTTTAAAACCTGAATTATTTTAATTTGCTCTAACATCCTTTTCTTTCGAGAACAGTTTTAAACTGTTTTTCAGGCATCCAGCCAGTTGAGCCCTGAGTTAATCTGTGCTGAATGTTAAGGACACTCTGTGTGTTTCAGACTGGGCTGTTTTGTGAGTGAACCTGCGTCGCCATGACAACCCACGTGACTCTGGAGGATGCCCTGTCCAACGTGGACCTGCTGGAGGAGCTTCCACTCCCAGACCAGCAGCCATGCATCGAGCCGCCTCCCTCCTCCATCATGTACCAGGTGCTGACCAGAACACAGCCAGCAACATGGCTTCTCTTTGATTTAGAGGTCAAGAAACAAACTTATCAGCAAATGGGTTCCCACACAATGAATAGCTCTGCACACTGATTAGACATCAGACAGCCACCACAACAAAGTTTCAGTTGAAGTGATCACAGGGAATTAATGGTACAAGGAAAGTAAGTGTTTTCTAAATGAGGCCAGCTAAGATTGTATAGTGTAAGAGTATTGAGGTTAAATTTACATTTTTGGGCACCTCACTAATGGTTGGTGACACAAGTTCAAAGTTCCAGTTCAAAATCAACCAAATACCTCTGGAAAATTACATACAACGATGTCTTGTACACAACACAAAACATTAAGTTTAGTAGCTGGTGCTGTGATCACACGCTAAAATGTTTTTTTCCCTTTACACAAGTGTAATTTTAGCCTCAAGCAACAAATCTAAACACCACAGAACAAGTGTATTACCCTTGGTAATATCATGTACCATGGTAATAGGATATTGCTTGGAAAAGGCTTATAAAGCTTTATAAAATTATAAAATGTTTATAAAATGCTTTAAAAATCATGTATAAAGAAAGAATGAAGAAACACATTAATTTATGTAGAAGAACCAATAGTTAGATAGTGTTGGGTCTTGTGCTTGCATGAACTAACCTACCTTCCACCACCTTCCACAACTTAATCCCCCTGTAGTTACTACAGATCTCAACATCACCCTTATTCTTGAAAATAGGTACCAGTATGTAAAAATACTCTGTTGCCTTTGCATGCATTAATTTGGTAGTAAACAGTTGGTTGTGTGTAAAGATTAGATTTGATGTTGGGTACTGTAGCACATATCTGTATGTTGTACGAAAGAAAACATGAAATCTTTTCCTCTTCAACCAGGCAAACTTCGACACCAACTTTGAGGACAGAAATGCTTTTGTGACTGGTATCGCCCGATACATTGAACAGGCCACTGTCCACTCCAGCATGGTAAGAGAGTATCTTCTGTGCTACTGCTTATTTGGGGCCATGTGACCAGAACAGCTGCATGATAAAAGGCGAAGTGTTATGATATGGACACAGAACTGCTTTTGTTGGTAATCACTGGAAAATTGGCCTGTGTGACCTTATTAATGGACGCACTCTCTAATCCCCCTGAAACATTCTTTAACATGGTGCTTGGACAGTAGCAGTAAGGATTTATATGTATAAATATATAAAAATAGTTAAAAGATGTAACAAATAGCTCCTCACAGAGACTGTCTTACTAATGTAGAGGGGGAGGGGAGGTGGGTGGGTGTTTCTGCTTTTGTGCAGGCTTTGGCTTTGGGTTTTGGCTGGATGGAGGTAAGCTTATGTAGAAATGGTATTCAGGCTGTAAGTAGTTTCCTTTTCTAGACATTTAAATGATGGTTGGGTTGTGCTTTGACTTACAAATGGAGCTTTTTCCTTTGAAAACCTTTTTCCACAGTTAAATGGGCAAGTGAAGTTCTTCGACATTTTGAGTGCTGCTTTTCTGTGCTGAGTGTCTCGTACTTGCTCTGAGAAACTTTTAGCAGTTAGGGTTTTGTGGTTTTAGAACTGTGTAGGCTGCACTCACTTTGATCCACAAGTGTGGGGCTGTTAAGAGCGTAGCTATTCGAAAATGTAATTGATTTTAATAGCAGAGTACGATACCGTTTCAATACAGTGCAGTAGGGCTGCAGCAATGGATGATCAGTCACTTTTAGCAGCCAGAGGGGGAGCTATTAGCATTTAAATCATCTGGGCTCACAACACTTGTTTTATAAAAAATACTCTTTCAAACAAATATGTAAAGCTGAATACTTTGTGCTACACATCAGTGAATATTCAGTGGGATGATGCATGCAGTGTCAGGATCTCTGTGCAGTATTCTGCGGAATCATGCTACTTAAAACTCACTTCCTTTCTCTTATGTCTCTTCAGAATGAAATGCTGGAAGAAGGGCATGAATATGCTGTCATGCTGTACACCTGGAGGAGCTGCTCCAGAGCCATTCCTCAGGTATGCACACAAAACCTTTTTCGTACACCAACAAGCCACTTTAGCTACATATTACTTGTTGTAGCTACACTCTTTGTTCATGATATCACCTCTTTCAGCGCACCTATGTGGTAAGTGGAGCACATATATTGGACAATGACAGTAGATACACGATATCTGGTACACCTATCTTGTATCAGTGTGTATCACGTATAATCGCACATACAGTGAAGATTTAACACAACTGTAATTTAGGTCTGGGTGCAGACTGATAATACCTAGATAATGCTTAAAAGACAATGGCTACTATCTTTGGAAAGACTGAAGATGCTACAGTAGAAATGACCATTGAATTTTAAACAGCTTTCTTAATAATATTCAATAACATCCACCTGTAGTGCTTCGTCTATTGTGGCGAATGTTTTTATTTTTGTGGACTTTATTGAAAAAAGCGAAAATGAAAAAAAGAGCATTGTTTTAAATAAAGAAATACCCAGATGTGTCACTCCAGTTGACACCCCAGTTCATTGAAGGAATTCAAGTGCATGTACATATCAATATATTCATTCTACAGCAGTTTATTTCAACCTGTCCCTGTTGAATGTAAGGAGTGCTTTAAGCAGAAAACTTTTAAAATTAATATGTAAATCTAAAAGATTATGTGAATAAAACAAATACGAAGTTTTAAAAGCACAAACCTTTAGTGTAACTTCACTTCCCCTTTAGAAGTTGCTGTTTTGTTTAAAAAGCTTTACCTCATGGCCACAAGTTCCTTGTTTTTAACCTGAACCTGCGATAGTATTCACATTTTCTGGTCAACATGTCAAACTGAAGCTCGGAAAGGATTCGTTTTCGGAAGGTGGCTCAATGTAATTATGGCCACAGTTTCTTTGTGATCTTGTTTGTATGTCCATATCAGTCACTGTTGTGCTTTTCTTTTGCATCACAAATCATTCTGGCAGGTGTTTCCACTATAGAACACGCCATAGAAATAACCATAGGAAATAAAACTATAGGTGTCTTCTGTTCAGTTGAAAAGAATTTACTCACCAAATCTAGCCCATATGTACTCTCCTGCCTATAGAAAAACAAGTGTGTAGTTATATTGACTGTTGGCTGAAATTTTCCATGCTAAAGACACATTGTATGCTTTGGGAAAATTAAATAGTGTCTACATTAAACATGTATGGCATTTACTACTTGATGACAATTTCTACTCTTTAAATCAGTAAATCATTAGCCTTCCATTTATACCTATGTTTGCTATTTATGCCAGTTGTTTAAAATAGTTATTCCAGGATAATTTTGTCCAATCATTAAGTGGTATGTTTTAAGGCTGTTCGGTTTAGTGGTAGGTTGCAGACTGCTTCTATTTTATTTTTATTTTTTTTTAGAAGACAAAAATAAACCTGATCTTACCTAAATGGTAAGAAGGGAGGATGATAATTTTTTTTTTCTCTTGAGAAGACGCAGAAGGACCAGCCTGCGTGACATCGCCCTCTTTTGTATTTTAGGTGAAGTGCAATGAGCAGCCCAACAGAGTGGAAATTTATGAAAAGACTGTGGAGGTGTTGGAACCTGAGGTCACCAAGCTCATGAAGTTCATGTACTTTCAGGTAAGAAAGAGTGGATTTAGATTCATCCTTTCTTACATCATTTCTTACATTCTAAACCTTGTTTTATTACATACTACTGCAGTCACTCCATTAAAAATACATTGAAAATCTTAATTCATTAAAGATGGTTTATATGCTCCAGGGCTCTAACATTTATTATTCTGTTTAGCGTAAGGCTATTGAGCGCTTCTGCAGCGAGGTCAAGCGACTGTGTCATGCTGAGCGAAGGAAAGATTTTGTTTCCGAGGCCTACTTGCTGACCCTGGGCAAATTCATCAATATGTTTGCAGTCCTGGATGAACTTAAGAACATGAAGTGCAGTGTGAAGAACGACCACTCTGCTTACAAAAGGTATAGCAGTTGTACAGCTACACAACCGACCTTGTATCATATACAGTTAATATTAGTTGTAATAATTACTCTGTAAGTTGCTTATTCTATTCTGTTCCTCTTTAATGCTTGTAGAGCTGCTCAGTTCCTTAGGAAGATGGCTGATCCACAGTCTATCCAGGAGTCCCAAAATCTCTCCATGTTCTTAGCTAATCACAACAGAATCACACAGGTACAGTTCATTTCAGTACAGTTCATTTCAGTACAGTTCAGTTGTGCTGGTTTTCTAAATTTGAGTTTCTATTGCTTGTGTTCTTTTTGTGTTTTACTGGTCTGTTTCCTTGTTTTCTTCAGTGCTTGCACCAGCAGCTGGAAGTGATTCCTGGCTACGAGGAGCTTCTTGCTGACATTGTTAATATCTGTGTGGACTACTATGAGAATAAAATGTACCTGACACCCAGTGAGAAACACATGCTACTCAAGGTGCCATACTTCACCTTCCCTCACAGTCCCATGTGGTCTATCGGTCGTGGTGTGAATAGAGTTGAGTGGATGTTTCATCCCATTCAATTCTGTGTTGTTTTGTTCATGATTATTACCTTTGCATTTCAGGTGATGGGGTTTGGCCTTTATCTGATGGATGGAAATGTCAGCAACATCTACAAGCTGGATGCTAAGAAGAGAATAAACCTCAGCAAAATTGACAAGTTCTTCAAGGTTGCTTTGAATACCCTGTTTCATAGAAAACTCTCTAGTAAACCAAACATGCTTTGTGTTAAATTGTTTTAATAATATGTGATCGAATGCCTCTACAGCTCCAAGTGGTGCCCCTCTTTGGTGATATGCAGATCGAGCTGTCTCGGTACATCGAGACAAGCGCCCACTATGAAGAGAACAAGTCAAAGTGAGTTTTTCAAGAGGGAAAACGCTAAAAAAATTGTAGCAAAAATAAAGCTGTGGATAGAGTTTGGTCTGCATTGTTTACTGTTCTCTGATTCGTTCATGATTCGTTCATGGCTCCAGTAATGGTTTATGCTCTCACCTTATCAGTCAGTTCTGTCCGGTGTACATGTTATTACCTATATGATTATTCTCTACAACCCTACTCAGGTGGACCTGCACCCAGAGCAGCATCAGTCCACAATATAACCTGTGTGAGCAGATGGTGCAGATCCGTGACGACCACATACGCTTCATCTCAGAGCTTGCACGCTACAGTAACAGTGAAGTTGTGACAGGCTCTGGACTGGACAGTCAGAAGTCTGATGAAGAGTACAGAGAGCTGTTTGATCTGGCCCTCAGAGGCCTGCAGCTGCTCTCCAAGTGGAGTACTCACGTCATGGAGGTGGTAAGTATGTGTGTGAACAGTGAAATGAAATGGTTTTATCGCCATTAATTAGTGCGTAAGATTGATATATTCCATAGATGAGTTTTTTTTGTGTATATAGGAACACATCTACAAACCTGTGCAAAAGTCTTAGGCAGCCAATGAAAAAATCTAGGCTTTTTAGAATCAATACACATTTATATTGTATTTGCCATCTTCCTTTATGCATAGTTTCTCTCTCTCTCTCTCTCTCTCCCTCTCTCCCTCTTTCTCTTGTGCTCTCTTTTTCATTTCAGTACTCATGGAAACTAGTGCACCCTACTGATAAGTTCTGCAATAAAGACTGTCCTGGCACGGCTGAGGAGTATGAGCGTGCCACACGTTACAACTACACCAGTGAGGAGAAGTTTGCCCTGGTGGAGGTGATTGCCATGATCAAAGGCTTACAGGTCCTGATGGGCCGCATGGAGAGTGTGTTCAACCAGGCCATCAGGAACACCATCTACGCTGCCCTGCAGGACTTTGCCCAAGTCACCCTAAGGGAGCCCCTTAGGCAGGCTGTGCGCAAGAAGAAGAATGTCCTTATTAGGTGAAATGAGAATTTACACAGGGAACTTGTATTGACTTTGTGCACATGCCCACTGAGATTGAAGTGAAACAAGACAAGTCACTGTCCACTTTTAGAATAGTGTTGCGCAGAATGCATTTTTGTGAAACGCTTGTGTGTTGGCAAATTCTATATTTTTGATTAGATTTTTGAAATGTTGTCAATTTTTCATCCACACAATTCTAATTGTTCGATCTTGCCTCACAGTGTTCTTCAGGCCATTCGGAAAACCATCTGTGACTGGGAGGGAGGAAGAGAGCCACCCAATGACCCCTGTCTGAAGGGAGAGAAGGACCCTAAAGGAGGTTTTGACATCAAAGTGCCCCGTCGTGCTGTTGGGCCCTCAAGCACACAGGTCAGTTAAGCTGAAGATAGGGTTTTTACCACTGATAACTGATGGCTTCTACCTGAAACTATTTAAATTTGACATTTTTCTTTTTTCAGTAAAAAAAGATATTTTGATGATTTTCATTTTATCAAACAGTTGTCTCTTTCCTAAACTGCAGCTCTACATGGTGCGAACCATGCTCGAGTCTTTAATAGCAGACAAGAGCGGCTCGAAGAAGACCCTGCGTAGTAGCCTGGATGGTCCCATAGTTCAAGCCATTGAGGACTTCCACAAACAGTCCTTCTTCTACACGCATCTGCTCAACTTCAGTGGTGAGAGATCACCTTTTTCCCTTCAGTTTGGTTTGTTCTCTTTATACACAGTTACTGTTGCTGTGGTAGTTTTTTATGGTAACAAATATTTACTTCTAATTAATTCTCAGAGGCCCTGCAGCAATGCTGTGACCTTTCACAGCTGTGGTTCAGAGAGTTCTTCCTGGAACTTACTATGGGTCGACGCATCCAATTCCCCATCGAGATGTCCATGCCCTGGATCCTTACTGATCACATTCTGGAGACCAAAGAGCCTTCCATGATGGAGTAAGTGTTGCAAACATATACAGTCAAGCATGCACCCCAGATTGTTAAACAGCCAGTTTCTTTCTTTAGATAGGTGCTTTATTGTTATTGTGTCAGCGAGATGTTGTTTGGGGCTAGCCCTCAGATTTTTAAGATTTAGAAATGTAAAAAATGTAAATAAAAATATAAATATATATTTTTTAATGACATGACATAAGTTTAGAATAGAATTAATTACTAAACTAAAGATATATTCTGTACCTACTTATATACAGTGGAGATAAGGGTTGCAGCAGGGATGCTATAATAATATATAGTCATTTTTAATTTGTTTAATTTTACTTTGCTTTTTCCCAGATATGTGTTGTATCCCTTGGACCTTTACAACGACAGTGGATACTATGCGCTTACCAAGTTTAAGAAGCAGTTTCTGTATGATGAGATAGAGGCTGAGGTAGGGTGATCATAACAACACTCTAATCCGTGTTTTATAGATGTGCTATTAATTAATTAATTATTATTTTTTATTTCTCTAGGTGAATCTTTGTTTTGATCAGTTTGTTTACAAGTTGGCTGATCAGATTTTTGCTTACTACAAAGCAATGGCTGGAAGGTGAACCTTCATCATAGTTCACTTATATCTTTGTGTTCTGTCTAATGAATTAAGGTTCAGTGTTTAATCAGCGCATGATGTTCATCAGTATGTCTTGTTTTTCTTAAAGTGTCCTTTTGGACAAACGCTTTCGAGCAGAGTGTAAGAACTACGGTGTGATTATTCCTTACCCCCCCTCTAACCGCTATGAGACACTGCTGAAACAAAGGCATGTGCAGGTACAGCTGTTATGTCCTTTGAGAGTTTGTCTTAATTGTTTTATACCTTAACGTAGAATTAACTGTGAATTCTCATCTATTCGTATGTGTGTTTTGTCAGCTCCTGGGTCGCTCCATTGACCTGAACCGGCTGATCACCCAGAGGATCTCAGCAGCCATGTACAAATCTCTGGACCAGGCCATTAGCCGCTTTGAGAGTGAAGACCTCACCTCCATAGTGGTAAACTGGATTACAGACTGAGTATATCACAAGCTGCAGTTCTTTTTAAGAAGCACTGATCGTCCATACAATGTATCTTTTTATGTTTTCCAGGAGCTGGAGTGGCTTCTAGAAATAAATAGACTGACTCATCGGCTGTTGTCCAAACATATGACCTTGGACAGTTTTGATGCTATGTTCCGGGAGGCCAACCATAACGTGTCTGCACCATATGGTCGCATCACACTACACGTTTTCTGGGAGCTCAACTTTGACTTCCTGCCAAACTACTGCTACAATGGCTCCACGAACAGGTCAGTGTGGATGCCTTTGTGCCATTTTGATAACTTTCTGCGGAGCTCTCTGGTCCTTTTTGATGCAGGCATAATGCAGGTTGTCAGGATACTCTCTGCTGTGCATCAGTAAACGTTCATAAGAAGCAGTATAGCATTCCGAAGCTTCCTTGGGAAGTAGATTCATTGTAGGCCCATGGGAAGTCAATAATGTGCACCCCTAGAAACTTTAAGGAAGCTGAGGACAACCAGTCTGCTGCAGAACCTTCTTGTGAACATCATGTGCACTAGGGTTGTCATGGTACCAAAATTTCAGTATTCGGTACCGATACCAGTGAAAATCCACGGTTCTCAGTACCAATTTCGGTACCAAAGCAAAACACAAA
>JBBPDH010000031.1:812117-833122 GCA_037974565.1 Clupeocharax schoutedeni
TGCTGTAATTTTCCGCATTTTTTACGGATCGGATTACGTTTCTAAATCCTTCCCGATTTCCGATCCCGTCATTTAGGTCAGGATCGGACCGATACAGAATATCGGATCGGGACATCCCTAATTATTAATAACAACAACAATAATAATAATACTTTCTTCAGAGCCATGTCAGTTTCATCTGCGTTCCCTTAACCTAGCAACAACATATTTAGGGTTTACACTATAAAACTAGGCATTTTAGGCATTTTCTTAACCAAAACACAACAATGCAGTTTTTCATTGTACGCAGGTGCTCTTGGAACTTAACCCTTGGGGGTTTAGTGGGGGATTACTGTAATATCAAATAATACACATATATAATTATGGAATATTAATAGTGTATAATTATACATAATCTCGAATAATGTAATATAGGATATAAACTTTTATGAATTACTTACAACTACATAAATGTAAGCAGCCAATTAAAACCTAACCATAAAACTTGTTTCATATTTTCATGCTTGATGTATGTCTCAAACTGTTTGACAGCAAATTGCCATAGCGCGAGAGGGTGACTTGTTGACCAAGGAGCGGCTGTGCTGCGGTCTGTCCATGTTTGAGGTTATTCTCACACGCATCCGCAGCTTCCTGCAGGACAGTGTGTGGCGTGGCCCTCCGCCCACCAATGGCGTTATGCACGTGGATGAATGCATGGAGTTTCACCGGCTCTGGAGCGCCATGCAGTTTGTGTACTGCATCCCAGTGGGCACACACGAGTTTACTGCAGAGTACGTGATCAACATGATCTTGGCTAATAAAAGATTTTAAAGAACTTTGCTGAGTTAAAGTTGGCTTTACCTTAGCTAATGTTCTAAAGGATACTCGCTACGCTACGTTAAAATGAGCTTTGTGCTATAAAGCTAAAGCTAAGTTTTAGTAGTTGCATAGCGGTACTTTCAGTGTTCAGTGTTTCAGCTGGTTATGCTGTCTCTGGTTGTGTGTGTATAGGCAGTGTTTTGGGGACGGACTGAACTGGGCCGGATGTGCCATCATTGTGCTTTTGGGGCAGCAGCGACGCTTTGACCTCTTCGATTTCTGCTACCATCTGCTTAAGGTCCAGAGACAGGATGGCAAAGATGAAATCATCAAAAATGTGGTAAGTATCCTCTCTTTGTTCATGGATCAAGATTCTGGGCATTAATAGTATGCCTTGATTGTCTGTTTAAGGAATGGTTTAGAAGAAAATATATGCAATGTACCCATTCGCTCAGGTCAGTCAGCCAAGTAATAAGTAATAGAAGCTTAGACCCCAGCATTTTACAAACAGCATGTCTAAGCTATCCCTTACTTGCATCAAACTGTTTGGTTGTTTAGTAATCTCAAATAGGCTTGCTTATGTAGAATTTAGGTTAGTGAGTGTCATAGATAATCACAACTATTTCATTTGCAGTAACACAAGTGTTTAGTTACTTTTGTACAATAGTTCTGCAAAATAAAGACAAACAACAAAACATCATAATACCAAGCGCCACTTTTGCAATACGCTGCCCTGTAAACTCAAAAGTCATTTTGTTCCACTCAGCCTTTCATAGACTATCTTGTTTGTTAAATTATATTTTGTTCATTTCCAGTTGATTTAGTTGTACATCATCATAACTGCTGACTGGAATGGGAAATTTTTTTACACTGAGGAGTTGCTTCATTAGGTACACTTTCCACGTATCCACACTCATTGTCTACTATATCAGCTGGACTTACCAATGTAGTGCAATGTCAGGTTGCCTCCTATCCTGCCACTAACCAGGACTCAGTTTAGTATCTGATCCCAGATACTTCATGGGCTTGGTGACGGATGCAACCAAGTAATCAGAAATTGCATCACGAAAAAAACACTACTCAGCCATTTGGTGTGATCCACGGCGTTACCCATGTTGTTTGGGGCAGCTGGTAGCCTAGTGGTTAGGGCGTAAGCCCTCTGACCAGGAAGTTGTAGGTTCGATTCCCAAGGCTGCTAAGCACCACTGAGGTACCTTTGAGAAGGTATCATCCCCACACACTGCTCCCTGGGTGCTGTGTTCCTGGCTGCCCACTGCTTCACTTGGTGAATGGGTTAAATGCAGGGGAAGAATTTTGTGCACTATGACATTACGTAGCTCGTTTACTAGGTGCTGGACTGTGATTGGCTGACATATAGTGATGCTTGAAAGTTTGTGAACCCTTTAGAATTGTCTACATTTCTGCATAAATATCACCTGAAATTACATCAGGTTTTCACACAATCCTCAAAGTAGAGAACCCAGTTAAATAAACGAGACAAAAATATTTCACTTGGTCTTTTATTTGTTGAGGAGAATGATCCATTATTACATATCTGTCAGTGGCAAAAGTATGTGAAGCTTTTATTTCAATGTCTGGTGTGACTCCCTTTCGCAGCAATAACGGAACGTTTCAGGTACCTGTTGATCAGTCTGTTAAACAGCTTGGTTCATTCCTTCTTACAGGAATTTTAGTTCATTCCTTCTTATAGAACAGCTTCTATAAGCTCTGTGATGATGGTGGGTTTCCTGGCATGGACTGCTCACTTCAGTTCCTTCCACAACTTTATTCTTCCTTAACCGTTCTTTGGTAGAACGACTTGTGTGCTTAGGATCGTTGTTTTGCTGCATGACCCACTTTCTATAGAGATTCAGGTAATGGACATGTCAGATGCCTGACATTTTCCTTTAGTATTTGCTGGTATAATTCAGAATTCATATAACACTACAACAACTACTCATTCAAACCAAAACGTTTTATTGTGGTCTCATCCATCTATAAGACATTCTTCCAATAGCCTTCTGGCTTGTCCATGTGACCTTTAGCGATCTGCAGATGAGCAGCCGTGTTCATTTTGGAGAGCAGTGGCTTTCTCCTTGCAACCCTGCCATGAACACCATTGTTGTTCAGTGTTCTCCTGATGGTGGACTCAAGAGCATTAACATTAGCCAGTGCAAAAGAGGCCTTCAGGTGCTTAGAAGTTTCCCTGAGGTCTTTGTGTCCTGGCCGACTATTACACGCCTTGCTCTTGGAGTGATCTTAGTTGGTCGACCATTCCTGTGGAGAATAACAATGGTCTTAAATTTCCTCCATTTGTACACAATCTGAGTTACTGTGGATTGATGGAGTCCAAACTCTTTAGAGTCTGATGAGCATCAACATCCCTTTTTCTGAGGTTCTCAGTCATCTCCTTTGTTCATGCCATACACTTTCCACAAGCATGTGTTAACACTTTGATAGATCCGTGTTTTTTAAATAACACAGGGTGCCCATTCGCACCTGATTGTCATCCCATTGATTGAAAACACTCAACTCTAATATAACCTTCAAATGACCTGCTTATCCTAGAGGTCCACATCCTTTTGCCACTGACAGATATGTAATATTGG
The DNA here is from genome assembly GCA_037974565.1 of Clupeocharax schoutedeni. NCBI lineage: Eukaryota > Metazoa > Chordata > Actinopteri > Characiformes > Alestidae > Clupeocharax > Clupeocharax schoutedeni. The sequence goes on from JBBPDH010000031.1 coordinate 815,525, forward strand.
ATCCTTTTCCTTAATAAGGAAATGACAGAGTGAAATATTTTTGTCTCTTTTATTTAACTCGGTACTCTTTATCTACTTTGAGGACATCAGATTTAGATCATATTTATGCAGAAATGTAAAAGGGTTCACAAAGCACTGTTTATATTACATTTTAGTTGTGTTTATTGTATGTCATTTACCATTTTTAAACAAGTATCACTTTTTTAGCTATGGCCGAAACAGAGCAAATATGTTCAGAAGATTTAAAAAACTATTTAGAAATATAACCTCTTGAATTTCTTGAGCCACTAGGGGGCCACTGCCCCGGTTTGAGAAATGCAGGTCTAATGTAATGCTTTTTTGAGCTAAGGAAGATCATTAGTAAGTTAAATGTTAGCTGCAAAGTAGAGGAAATCATTACATAACCAGTGCTCATCAGAACGGTGCAGTTATTGTCAGAAAACTGTCATCACAAATAACATCGCAAGTGAAACTTCTCTGTTAAACTGTGCTGTCTGAACAAGTTGATGTATACTCTTTTGTTTTGTAGGTTATAGCATGCTATTTAGTGTCAGAACCAAGTCTGGCTGAGATAACTGAAGAAGCTGAGGAAGCCAAATATGGCTTCAAGATTCAAGAGAGGTTTATTATCAATACCACAATAGACACAGTATACAGGGTATCGAAATTCCGTTTTACACAGGGGTGCATTCAATCTAAGTAATAAATGTAAATAGAAGAATATAAAAACTAGGAACAAAAATTAGCCATAAATCTAAAGCTCGTCCTTACATTTAAATACTAATCCAAACGAAGTTTAGATTTTAACTATCTATTGTACAATAAACTAAGACAGGACAATAGACAATACAAAAGTGAACGTGTGCAAGTGGTTCAAGGAGAATATGAGTTTCAAGTTAGCTTGGCTCACTAATCACATTATGAAAAAAACTGCAGGGTGAAGTTTCACACGCATCATTACAATGCTGTGTCATGTATGGTTTGTCTTTGACTTTCAGCCCTTGAAGAAAATGGCAGACCGCATCCGAAAATACCAGATTCTAAACAACGAAATCTTCGCCATCCTCAACAAGTACATGAAGGCTGTAGAGACGGACAGTTCCACAGTAGAGCATGTTCGGTGTTTCCAGCCTCCTATACACCAGTCTCTAGCCACCACATGTTAAAAATCCACCAATTCCCCCACTTCCTTCTGATGGGGGACGGTTTGCAAACATAAATCCTTGCAAGGTGAAGGTCCTTAACAAGCATTTTTCAGTCACTTTTTGTCAGTGGCAGACATACCTCCACACCTGTCCCACAATTAGATCCACAAGTGATATGATGGTTTTATCCAAGCTGTCCTCTGAGCCTTCAATCTCTACATTTCAAACCTTAATAAGATCCCTTAGAGATCAAAGCAGGTCCTGCAGATCTTTCCTGAACGTGCACGGTACACCAGACAAACGAAGTTAAATAGCATTTATGTTCAAGTCAAAATGAAAGAAACTACTTAAGTATAAGTATATTAAAATAACCAGAACGGATATACTAGTTGATATTGTGAATTTTATTATTTTATTTTATTTTTTTAGTTCTAAAAATGTTTCATACCCAGACACTTGTGATCTCACTATCTCACTGATAGCAAATGAGCCTTATTTATTGTTTTATCTTTTGTCTCTCTATGATTTTTTTCTTTTTTTTTTGCATGCCCCCACTCCCACCCAGAAAGCTCGCAGTACGTTATTTCTTCAGATCCACAATATTGTTTGCAATGCAATGCCCTGAAGCCAATAGGTCATTGACTTAATCTAGTTTCCATATTTATTTATCAACTTTCACGTTTGTAACACATTTTAAAATCTTAGTTTCCTCATCACTCTGGTTTTCTGACTCGTTTTGCCTTTTGTAACATACTTTTCACTGTAAATGTCACTGTTGGACAAAGTGAAGTATTGAGCGTTGTACTTGTTCTTTTTTTATTATTATGTAATATGTATACTCAGTATTTGCCTCAACTGTGGAAAAGAAAACCTACTTATGGTTGCCCTTAGTACCATCTCAGTTTCTGGACGGCTCATCTGAGGGTTTTTTTGTTTGTTAGAATTTTTTTATTATTATTTTATTTTACAAAAAGTGCTTAAACATTGGGGCTGTTTGTCATTGTGAACTCAAAAACCTTAGTGCTGTGTTAAACAGTGGACGAAGAAAAGTTTTTAAATACCTCTTTGTTGTTTTAAAACTGCAGTGTGTGTGTGTGTGTGTGTGTGTGTGTGTGTGTGTGTAATGTGTGTGTATACACACACACATGCACAAATGCGTTAGTCTGAGCACAGCAGAGGAAACGCTACTCTATATTTTGTTTTGGCCACTATTTCAGAACTGGAGTTACAAAAGCTTAGTGTTCCCCTCTTGTTTATTATTGATTATAGCATTGTTTTAAATTCCTTTTTCTGTATATAAAGGTAATTACGAGAAAGCTACTACTGTGGGTGGACTCTCATGAATTCATCTTGTTCATTTTGCTGCATTCAGGATATATTTTATGTACTTTTTCTCATCTTTTTAAGTACCTGGTAAAATTTTTAAAAAATTGACTCCTTTCCAGGATGTTGGTCATACATACAGAGGGGTTCTTTTCTTGCTCATGGAAAGGCTTAATTTGTTAATGATAATGGAGAAGAAAAAAAAAGATGAAGTGAAAACTATGAGGCTTTGTTTTTAAACCCTAGCATGACGGGTGTAACTTATTGTCATCCTGGATCTTATTGTGACATGGATTTTTTTGTTTATATTGTTGTACAAGTGATCATGTTTTGAAATACAGAAAACACAATAAGATGTACAACAAATGGTTCTACAAAAGAATTGAGAATTATGTTGTATTTCCATGAAATAAAAAATGATCTAACGGAAACCTTGGCTTCAGCTTCACTTACAATGAACAGCTTTATTGAGAATTGCCTTATTTCTGAGTATGTGTTTTAAGTATTTAAGACTAAGGAGTCTTTATTTGTCACGTGCATAGTTATGTAACTACAACATGCAGTGAAATGTTTCCAGGCGTACTTCATTTACATTTGTACATTTGCTTTTTTGTTTTTTTTTTTTATATCCACACGCTTAGTTTTAAAAGGATTAGTTCATGTTAATTTACCACAGAGCATGGAAACTGATTCATTTAGAGTATGATTTTTTCCCATTTAAACAACTGCATGAGATCATCTTGTTGTGAAGTGGATTGGAAAGGGTCTGCATGTGTTTTGTTCATGTTAAAGATCTTTTAATGACCAACCTTTCACTTCCTACAGAAAGATCATGAATATAATGGAAGTGGTTAAAGTGGCCAGCAGTGTATCAGTGATATGCAGCAGTATTAGAGCTGATAAGCAGAACAGGAAGACTCTCACATGTATAATGAATGGGCTGTCTCCTATTCCGTCTCACACCTTGGTTAATGCTGGATGGGCCCTACCTGACAGGCTTGTCCTGGGGGGAAAAAATCACTTCAACCAATGCAAGATCTAACAATGTGCAAATAAGCAATGTATAAAATTGTTTTGGCTTGTTGTGGGCCAGACCATGGTTTCCCCCCTGCTTCTTCTGACTTTGTTAGTTCAGTACTAATGAGTTTTGGGGGGTGGGTAGGAGGGTGCTGCTTTTAAATAGTCTGCAGAGCAAATGTTTGCTTTTCACCAATAAAAATGACACCCAACACTCCCCAATCCGCCAAGCAGCTGTCTCTCACAATGAAGGCAGGGCTGGAGATGTGAAGGGAGAGAGGAGAGGAGATGAATTGTAAATGACTAATGGCTAATAGCATACTTCTTGCTTAATGCTAGCAAATGAAGGGAAAAAATTAATATTTTTTTACAACTGAATTGGTAATCTTAAAGGTTCCATTTGTTTTTAAAATAATTTATGAAAATTGATCATACCATTAATTTAATTAAAAAACATCCTAAAATTACAGCTTCAACATGGCTAACACGAAAATCAAGTTTTTCCCTCATGGCTGTATAAAGTTCTTTAAACAAGGCAGCTGAAGGTTTAAGTCATCAAATATCATCAAATACCCTGCAGTATTTTGAAACAACATATAAACTGTTTTTTCTTATATATACAAAGGATATCACATTTTATATAGCTCAGTTTATATATATATATATATATATATATATATATATATACGTGGTGTAATGTGTAATGGTCATATATAATTTAAATGATTAATAAGAGTTTGTTCATCAATTAAGCTAGTTCTGAGTCACCTCGTTCTACTTTATGCAAATTAGTCCGTGCGCGTAAGGCGGAGTGGGCGGGGTTTGGGCAGTAGGCGGGAAAAGAACGAAGAAAAGGTCTGAACTCTGATTCTCCTGAGAAACTGAACTCAGTCACAAACCTGGAAGAAGAAGTGGATGTCTAAACAGTCTGGCTGATCTGTCCACTTTCCACTAGATATAATTTCGTTCATCCACAACTTTCAGAAGATTTGGAGACATGATGGGCGGAGTAAAACAGGAGAGAGGTGATGAATGGCCATCATTTTACTCAGACCAGGTAAGTTCAGACCTGCTGCCTTTTAAAACTGTCAGGTTGACTTTTTATTTGAAGTTAAAATAGTTTCATTATTATTATTTTTTATTATTATTATTATTATTATTATTATTATTATTATTATTATTATTATTATTAATAATAATAATAATAATCATCATCATCATCATCATAATGATAATATTAGTGGTCGTAGTAGTAGTATTCTATATTCCTAAACAGGCCTACAAACCAACTTAACAATTAAACCTGCCGAACTGTGTTTCAGTAAAGTTTTAGGAAGACGTTTTTCAAGAGATATAGATTTATTCAACCATTTTAACAGACCTTATTACTTTGTTTCCTGAACAGCAGTACTTATTTTTTCATCTTCATATTACTTTAAAATAGTCTGTATGTTTATCTGTGTTTTATTTAACTTCGGGGCATAACTATTGGAAACGACAATTTACTTTTTAAATATGTTTTAAACAAGTAAATGATTTTTATAAAATTGTATTTAGTTAGCTTAGTTTTGTCCTTCAGTTGTTTTTTTTTTCATTCCGCTTTGTTATTTGGGGAAACCAAAGATAAGTCATAAATTATCATTAGCAGCAGTTAATTAACAGTAATAAAGAATAGGTGTAAACTTTATAGGTGTACACTTTATACAATGTATTTACTTCAAACAGAAGATGTCATTTTTACCTCAGCTTTTATTTTGCTAAGCGGTTAGTCAAAAAAACCTTTGAATAAATAGATAAATGCCAATTTACCCTCAAATAAATAAATAAGAGGCTATTTTAAAAGGCGGTTGATGGCTTTTCAGCTTAGTGCTCTATGCTGTGTATTTGTGTATAGAGTATGTGTGTGGTCCACTCGCACTTCATTGATGGACTCCGGGGTTGTGCTCAGCATTTCTCGTGTGTGATTTCCACATCGCACAGCCTCTTAACTAGGAAAGCGTTTCTGAAAAAACTGAGACACAGGGAGATATAAAGGGCAGAGTTATTGCCTACAATGTGCAGGCAAGAAATGAACAACAGGGAACAGCATGCACAGTTCAAAAGAGCCCTCTGTCACTCCCTCTGACATGAAACAGCAAAAAGGCAGGATGGTGAGTGACTTAAAAAGGAACAAAACAGGGGTGAAAGGAATGAGCTGCCTAGTGTGATAATGGGGTTATCAGCAGGGTGGGTGGCCTGAATATATTTACATGGAGTTACCCAAGGCCAGTGGGGTAATAGAATCAGGGACAGGGATCTTAAAGGAGGTGTTGGCTGTGATTAGGTATCAGAATCCCAATTGACATGAGCTGCAAGATCACAAGCCTGATTGAAGACTACATAAAGCCGAATGAAATTATCAAACTGCGGCATTACAATGCCCTCCAAGTATAAGACCATCAAAGGCCTGTGTTAGTGATGTACAGGACAGGGTTTTAATGACCTGCATCCATACATCTTATGAGACTTGTCTTGTCCAACCCACAAAGATATTTGTTAGTCAGTAACCTAAATCGGAAACAGACTGCTATGTTTATCTATAGCTTTGCCTCCACAAAACTTTCTAATAAGCAGACCAGAATCTCTCCGACCCACAGGTCCATCCACACATCATTGACCCCTGCCACTTTACACACTTCTTCTTTTGCTCCGTGAACATGATCACATTGTCAGGGACCTGAAACATTTGACTGACTCTTCTAACATTTTTCATACTTGTTTTAGGTTTACTGTGGAACAGAGGGTCTACGATTAAGTGCCGGGGCGTATTCCTCTTCAGAACATCCTTACCAATGCTATGGCCCACAGAGGGAATCACTGACAGGACGAGATGCAGGCAGACTTGAGGGTGTCCTATCCCAGCAACCTCAACAGAGATGCCCTGAGACTGATCATAATGGACCAGAGTTTCCGGATCTGAAAAGTGTGTACCGGCGAACCTTCAACCACTCCAAGCCTCCATATTCCTACATCTCACTAATTTACATGGCCATTCAGCAGTCACCAGCAAAGAAGCTTACACTGAATGAGATCTATGACTGGATACGCCAGCTTTTCCCTTACTACCGACAGAACCAACAGAGGTGGCAAAACTCCATCCGCCACTCACTGTCTTTCAACGACTGTTTTGTGCGGGTTGCTAGATCCCCAGACTCTCCAGGGAAAGGCTCCTTCTGGACATTGCACCCGGACTCAGGCAACATGTTTGAGAACGGCTGCTATATGCGCCGCCAGAAGCGCTTCCGATGCCCAGGGGCCTCGTCGCCACATGCATCTAAACACTTGTCCAAAAAGGTGGACAGGGATATGGCGCCGGAGGAGGGCAAGAAGAAGAAGTCAGAGGTTAAAGCTTCCGTGTCCTCTGCACCTGCGCAGCTTCCCGTCCCAGAAACCCTGCCCCAAGCAACAGATTGCTCTCCAATGCCAAAGTCACCCTCAGATACCCCACCTCTGCAGCATTCCACCCACACACTGAACTCATTTCCTTCCCCAAATACTGATGCTTCTGCACACCTGCCAACTGTATCATTTCCCAGCATGCCTACAGCCAGCCCTGTGCTTCAGCCTAATGCTTCCCGCCCAGTGGATCCCTGCGCTAATGGGGAACACTTCTTCCACCAACCCCACTCCATGCCCACACTTGTGGACTTCCAGTGCTATGAGGCTCCTATGAATTACCCAGTCTACTATCCATCGTCAAACTCTAACATCCACCACTATAATCCTTATTTTACGGGCAGAGAAGAACCATCTTATGCAGGAGACTCTGTGTACTACTCTGGCCTCAGCATGTGTTCTGTGCCAGTTCTAAGCTCCTCTTGAAGCACTGCTTTACCTGCCTGTATAAATTAAACACTTAAAAATAAACGTACCAACCTGGGGGGTTTGGAACGGTGCGACTGAGAACTCAAGGAACCATTCAATGTTTAAAACAATTTTAGAACATTTATTTTAAGATGGAGCAGTAGAACTACTCATTTTGAATTGTACATATTTTGCAATGTTCGATAATAAAAATGCCATCATGACTAATCTGCAGTTGTTCTTGATTTATTTAACCAGACTGAGATGGGAAAAGCTTCAGTGACATTTTTATTTTTACTAACCACACATACAAGTTCAGTTAGACAAATCTCTTGCCGATCGATCAAGTTCCCATGCATTTTTATTTTATTTTTTGTTTTTTACATCCATATATTTCCATATATTCATTTTATTCATTATTTATTTTACTTTTACCTACACTTTACACTGTATGTTTAAATTATTTTGAGCAGGATTTGAACCAGCACCATATCGTTCACTTTCTTCTCCCCTACTTTGTTCCTCATGAATAGTGTTCAGTTAAATCAGTCACATATTGTCAGATGCCAGTTGTAATATTTTATGGACTAGAAAATAATTATAGCTCCAAATTTCTCAAAACTCTTTTTTGCATTCTTCAGATTTTTCGGGAGCATGTGCCAAGGAGTCACCCTTTCTTTAACTGAGGCATTGTCTTTCTCGCATTGTAATGTATAAACATCAGAGCACACAATGACATTCCTCATGCTGCCCCTAACAAGATTGCCCCAGTGTGTGAAAACCAATAGCCTGGGACTATAACCACCTTTTCTACCAGGCAGTCACTGTCCATTTCTGCATGCAAGCTGACAGCATAATGGTTAAAACTACAGAAGCATGCAGTGTTATGGGAAACAAACATTAAATGCAATTAGCAATTAGACAGACCCCTAAATGCCATGAAATATTAGAATATAGTAATGGCTTACAAAGCCCAGTGAGGTAAACTAATCAACACTTTGTATTTTATGAAGATGTGTGTGTGTTATGTTCCGGGTAGGCTTGAGTGAGAGGAAAATATGACTATTTAGTGTGTGGTGTGTCATTATATGAAAATTGGTGTGTATGTTTTGTTTAGGGTAGGCTTGAGCGAAAGGATGTGACTAGTGTGTGATGTTTCATTCTGCTACATGGTAATGCTGGGAAGGGTTATATAAAAGGTCCTGACCCCGCCTCCACCCCTCCTGCTATAACCTTTGTGTCTTGGGTAAGCAGCATTGTGTACGAGTGTATGTGGACAAAGGGATGACACTGGCTTTAATGGTGGACCTCCCCAAAGCAGTGTCTCCCTCAGTGGGAACACAGGGACACCCACAGCGATCTGAGCCGAGGCCACAGGCCCCTCTGTGTGTGTCCAGTCCATGAAGAAAAGAGTGAGGGATGGGGAGTTCATGAGTTTTGAGGGTTGCGACCGCCACAATGTGATCTATACCCGCGCTGGTGAATGTAGGACAACCCGTCTGCCTTTGACATATGGTGTGTGGCAGTAAGACCGATGAGTGAAAAGTCTTTCAATTTTTTAGTGTTTTGAAAACTTTATGAGCATCAAGCAAACCGTGTAGGATCCCAGCTTTTGGTTACTGTTGAAAGAAAACAATGTATCTCCATTTTTGATTATTTGAACATGACAGCTGCTTTACACACTGCGTAAAACTTTCACGATAAATGAATCTATTGCTAATTGGAATACTTTTTGCTTTCTCCTATAAAGTTAGAGTTAATAGGAGATTTTTTTCTCCTATAATGTGACCTTTTGCCAGCCGTGTTTTACTTACAGTCTGGTTTGGATTTTAAAGGATGGTAGACAAGTAATGGGATTACATATTTAAAACACAAAAAAGGTGATTTTAGAGTTGCACAAAAAGACACTAATCAGATTACAGGCAGTAAGGTAATCAGATTATGAGATTATTGCTATGTAGAACAGGGGTCACCAATCTCATCCACATAGGGCTGGCATGGCTGCAGGTTTTCATTCCAATCAAGCAGGAGCTTACCTGATACTACCTGTTTAATCAGTTAGTCTCAGTCAAACAGGTGATCCGTTCAAATATGTACATTTCTAAAAGGATAACAGGGAGCTGTTTTCTTTGATCTGACTTGTCTACCCGATGGCAAAGACAAAATTCAGATCCGTAACCAGCAAGAACTAAGCTTTAACAATGTAGACAAATGTGGGCTCACTATTTGGCAAGGAACGGGTCACTGTTGCTCTCTTTATTTATGTGTTCTAATTATTAATGGTTTTTTAAGGTGTGTATGTCCTTTAATAACCACTGAGTAACACATTTTGAACAGTTAACAAACCCTCTGAGGGTCTTAACTGATTAACTGCAAACACTGTTAATAGTAGTAAATAATTCAAAGCCAAACTCAGTCCAAGCAGAGTTTGGCTCACCATTCAGCAGTGGGGAGTGAGAGGGGGTAGCCAATGCTTGTAGCAGTTGGGTCACAGTAGTAACAGATTCAGAATGTATGCCCTGACCTGCCACGTCTGAGACGTTTTGTTCCACACGTCAAAAGGAGGGCATGTGATTGGGCAGAGAGTGGGTTCTACTGGGTTACCATGGTCACCAGAAGGAAAGACTGGGCCAATGTGGTTTACATAGTGGCAGCTTTTTTTTTTATCACCCTTCTGTTCCTGCGCATCTCCACTGGCGTCCCTCGTCCCTTTTCAGCAGGGCCAGTGTAAACATGCCTGTTCAAACAGCCATCACTCAAAGCCAGCGTCAACACCCCTCGCTCGGCCTCCTTTCCCCGCCTGAACCCCCAGCATAGACCGCACTCCCTATCTAAATATGAAAGCGGTATATTCAAAGACACAGAAAGAACGTACAGATACTTTGTAAAAAAAAAAAAAACTTAAAGAACTTCATTCAGATTCAAGAAATACAGTCCATTCATTCAAAGATCAACCATTTCTGTTTTTTTTAAGGAAGATCAATTGCTCTGCCTCACTCAGAGTGTCTCTTGCCTTTAATGTCTTCCATTCTCTTCCCTCCATTATTCATATCTCTTTCTCTTTCTGTCAGGCGAGCTGACCCACCTGTGTTTGCACAGTGACAGTGTGGTGGTTCTTTCAGGCCCGCCTGATAAGCTCCTAGCAAACAACACAAAAGACAGAGGGACTCCCTGCACCCATTTGTCCTCTTCTTCCTCTTTCATCCCTTTGTAATTCTCTGCGTCTAATAATCTTTCAGCCTGCCCCGCTGTGTTTGCTGTATTGGTTATAAACCTCGCTCATGTTCTGAATTCACAGTTATTGGAGTTTCAGTGTTCTTGCATGCAGGTATGCGAGCGTCACCTGCACACTAAGACTACGACATCCTGCCTGTTTGATCCTCCCTTTCTTTGTTCTCATGCTGATGACGTTTCTGCCCACTGCCAGGTTCACATGCATCTCCACTGGACATCACGAGGCCAGCCTAATCATAAAAATGGTCAAACTCATCATCAGAGTCTCCTGGCTCTTCCTTAACTGGAGCAGACAATGGGTCCCTTTGCGAACCTTCATCTTCCGAATCACTGTGAAAATCTGGGGTACAACACACAAGTAATTACCCATAAATTCTTATTAAAAATATTTTATATAAAGATATTTTATAAATATATTTTCGCAATCTACACACCCATGCATGTAAAATGATTTTTTCCAGAGAACCAAACTAATAATTATTTGCTGCAACACCGCATTTTTTCACCCAGGCATCGTCTGCTACACCCCCAAACATAAACCCTGCACAAGAACGAGGGGGCGTGGCAGACGAGGCCCGGATGTCACTGCTTTACACATGAAAACAAATTAAAATGACTTTATTTACTTAATGGTTTCATTATGAACATTTCCCCCTTTAATTACCACATTTCGTAAGAGTGTTAGTGAGGAATCGCTTAAATGTACTGGACATCAACCCGCTAGGACCACAAGTGAATATTGATCTAAAGCATGCAGTTTCTAAAACAGTATCGACCCTAATCAGCAACTGCTGAAACGACAGCATCACTGTGTTATGAAAAGCTCTCAAAAGCCAAGCACATATTGTATATCGTTTTGTGGCTGTTTTCTCAGTTTTTAATATGAGCTTTACTTCAAGCATGCTACACACACATTTCATTATTCAAATAAAAACTGCTTGGAACATTTAGATTCACCTTTTTCCACCGTTTTCTCTGCTTCGTCTGTCCTGTCGTGGGAGGCAGAGGCACAGTGCAGTCAAAACAAAATAAAATGCAATTGAATTATATTCATGTAAAATGCTACTACTACGAAATGGGATTACAGGAGAATTTTAAAAATACCCACTGGTGTTGTTGAACATTGTTTCGTGGTGCAAGAAGACCTTCAACATCATCGTCATCATCGCCCTCCTGATATTTGGTATAATCATAGGCAGGATCACGTGACCAAGGATACTCTTTTTTGACCACCACGTCATCATCTTCATCCTCTGTGTCATCTTCAATCTCTTGATCATACAGTTCTTCGTCTTCTGTTTCATCGTCTCTATACAGCTCCTTGAGGCTAAGACCATATTCAGTTTCAGTAATCAGTAACAATTAAGAACGAACATTGCAGGTTTGGGGAACAGACAGAGAAATTGCTGGAGGAAGGTGTTACTTCTGTAAATCACACACAGACTTTTCTGATACGTCCACCTTGGTGTAGCCCATCTGTGTCCCTTTTTTGTCTCAGCCTCTATGATTTGATGGTTGTGCTATACCTTTCAAACTATCATATAGGATATCCATATTTGTCTGTAAAAATAACATTAATGCTGACATTTATTGCTGTCTCACAAAACACAAAAGTCCTGTGGAGAATAGGACAGGTCTGATGATAGAATTCCCAATTTAAATAATAAACATTGTATTTTTATCATTATCAAACTGTGTTTAGCAGTATGTAGTATGTTACAATCTGCTCTGTCCTAATAGATTTTTTTAAACCAGCAATGTATTTTACAAATCACGGTATGATAAAGAGAAATTGCTCATTTAGACAGAATATTAAGCCTTAGTTAATACAGGTGCTATCCAGTCTATATCAAATATTAAACCTTATTTATGTAATGTGAGGACTCATTCTGGGCCACAATGGAGACAAGGCTTCCATGTTTAGGGACCACAGTTAACAGAGCAAGTAAGGGTAAGGGTAAGTGCAGTGCAAAAGGGTAATTAGGAAACAGAAATCACAGAAAGGGTTAGTGTAGGAGGGGAAGACTGAGTTGTGGTGGAAAAGGGAAACTGAAGCTGTCAGGGAGAATTTGAGCAGAGGACAAGAGGAAAACAGAACAGAAACAGAAGTTTTTTTCTTTCAGGGAATAAGGGAGAACGGAGGCGAACCCCGCTAAAGACTTGTAGATCTCAAAATGGAAACAGAGCCCACTCGAGACCAAAGGCAGAGGCAGTCTAGAGGAGGAGAGAGGGAACAGAGACTTGAGACTCTCAAACCCTGGGGTATCTGAAAGTGTGGTGCACAGACTGCCTCTAGGTTTTGCCCAAGACTAAAATTGTGATGGCAGTAATCAAAAATAATTTTAAAAAAAATTAAACTGTTTATCATTAAAAAAATTTCATTAAGACTAAATATTGTCAAAGACCGGATTCTGCTGAGAAATACTAGAGGCTTGAACTGTCTGCAACTGCACCCAGGATTGTCACGCTTTCTGTAGAGATTTCGTTTATGAACCCTTGTAGTCACACCACAGCACAATGTGAACAATGTCAGATTCTTTCTCTGCATTTTAAGCAGTGGGCTGGGCATCTCAGTGGTGACACTAGCAGTTGGGATTTGAACCTCCATCCTTTTGATCGTCAGGCCAACACCCTACCCACTAGGCCATCCACTAGGCCCTTCCGTTTTTTGAGGCAACTGACTAGCAGAACAAGTGCTTTATGTCAGTCAGGCTGTAGAAGATGCATGACTTGGGAGCTGCAGCTATACCTGAATACTGACATTATCTTTTGCCAGAACTCAACCAACAAACAAAGACGCAGCATGGAACAGTCAATAGGTAAAGTGGGACACAGGTGCACCAGAATGTTTCCCAATCATGGAGGGTTACCTCTGGGCCCAGCAGCCCACCTGGCTGAACCCTTGCAACTCATATACCTCAAAATCAAATGTTGTTAAAATAATCCCTGTTTCACACAAACACCATCAAACCTCTTCTGATGGTTCAGTAGGTTGTGTGAGAATATAACAAAGATATCATCCCAGTAGATAATTTATTATTGGTGGAACATAGTACTTTAAAATACGTTATAATCCTCCTCAAGATGTACAAATGTTTTTCTAATAAACTGTTCAGTGAGGATATTGTTTTTGCCTACCTGTCATGGCTGTTTCTGACTGAAACTGATCCTGCAGCCTCACTGTCATTCTCTTTATTATGAGATTCGCCATCATCCTCCTCTCTTCTTCTTGATGCTCTGACTTCCACACTTGATTTCTCATCCTGCAGTCCCTTTTCCTCTTCCTCTTTTCCTCCATGTTCTTGCTGGTTTTCTGCTCTATCCTCTAGCTCTTGTTCTTCTTCTTCATCCAAGTCTTCTTCTCCTCTATCCTCCTCCTCGTCTTCTAGGCTTTCCTCCTCTTCTTCTCCTCCATCCACTGCCTTCAGCTTGTCTGAGAGGGAGCCTGCTTCAGATACATTTTTTCTCAAAGCTTCATCTTCCATTCCTCCATTAGCTTCTTCCTCATCACTGCAGCATCTACGATTCTCTTTGCCATATGATCCTTCACTCCCGTCCTCCTCATTCTGCTCTTTGTCAGCCACATCAGGTTTCTCCTCTTCCTCTCCAGCTTTACTCTCCCCATCGTCACTTAAACTTTCCTCCACTCTTTCATACACTCTTCTTTTTTCTTCCTTGTGGTTATCCTCCCTAACCTTCTTGTTGTATGCCTTCTTCTTCTCCACTGCAATGGAATTGCATTTCACTGTGTCCTGGATTCTGATCTGTGGTTCACTCTCTTCTTCCAGATGTTTTGGTAGCTCCACTCCAAATTTGCTCCTCGCTTTAGCTATGGGCACTTTCTGATTCTTAAAGGTTTTTCGAACAGATGGGGTATGCTTGCTTGTGTCTTTCTTCTGGTTTATGTCAGACTGGCTGCTTGCTGTTGAGGAGGACCCTTCTTCTGTTGGTTGGTCTGTCTGTTTATCTCCTCTTCTTTCCCTTCTTCTCTTCTGCATTCCAAAAGCAAAGCTTGCCACAGCTTCACCGGACAAAGCACTACTCTCACTGCTGTGTCCATGGAGGTTTGACATATGGACTGTGGATAGACAAAATATAAGCTTTTACCATTGTCTGGATTTGGCCACTTCATTTGAATTGAGGAAATAAAGGGCACAGTGGCAGTGATTGTGTACGTATAGGTTTCTCAATCTTTGGAGTGTGCTGAAGAATACTACCTGAGTTTTAATACACTGCAGGTTCCAAAGAATTATTCATCTCATTGTGCCTCTTATCAACATTTTTTCCAGGTCTAAAAGCAACTTAGTGAACCTCCTCCCTGCTAATATTTCATACATTCTATCATCGTTCAATGTTACCCTGGTGGTGACTCAAAACTGATATTAGATTAGAAAGAGATTAACAAGAAAGTCCTGCTTGTCCTTAGATGTTATCTCACTAAGATCAATAAATAAGTTACAGTACTACAGAACTGTTAGAGTGGTGTGTTTTACAGCATTTTCTTTATCTAGCTCTATAACTGAAATTGCATTAATGGTCAGATTTATGAGATGCTTCACTAACTCGAGACAGCTGTGCTGGATATATCTTGTGCAGGTAAATCAGTGGAATCAACCTCCCAGTAAAATGATGTGTAATGAATAGGGATGTTGAAATTAATCACATAACAGATGCATCGCAATGCAGGCGTGGACGATTCGGTATCGATGCAGTGGCAGAAAATAATCATTTATATCATAATGACATTGCTTGGTTTTCTGGAGGTGGCTTTAAACGTCCTATGGACATGAAAAATTCACTTTATGTGATTTTTTTGCAGAGCTGATCTTGCTGATCGGCTTAAAATTAAGTCTGGATCAGTTCCAAATCTCCTTGGCTCAGCTACAAACCTCAAACAAGTACGTCAACTTAAAGCTATATAATTTTGTTGCTTTGCTATATATGATTGCCTAGCTCTTCACCCTTAGAATGTGGCTGTAACATTAGCTCTGCAGCTACCCACAAACTGAACATGGACAAAATTTACTTCAGTAGCTGAAAAATCCACCGGAAAAGGCATAAATTACATAGTTTTTGCCTCTTCTTCGCTCTTCCTTTTTGTGTGCTGTTTGCAGGCACCCTCACACAGCACTCGGTAGAGATCCCCCCTCACCCTCCCCTCAGCTAAACATCTAATAACCGTTAGTATGCAAATTAGCCGGTGTCAGGTTTTTCAGTGGGCATGGCAGAGCAAAATGATTTTTCTGGTTGATTTTTTGATTGTTCAATTTAATTTTTCGATTTAATTTTTATTTTTCAAATTGTTCAGTTTCTAGTTTAGATTTTTTAAATAACTTGGCCTACCCTTTTTACTTTTGTTGATATTAGCAATAGCGAGAAATGTTATTGTTGGGTTCAAAAATACAGTATTTGATATAGGCCATTCAATTAATGCACATGTCATGTTTCTAGTTGCTATAATCTGATGGGGATTTTTTTTTTCAGTTTTTCCCCTGAGTTATTGCCACCTTACCCTGGTCTGGGACGTTTGCGTGCCTCAGTGACCCTAAGAACTACACCATCAGAAGCTTAGCCTTCAGGTGGGACGCTCAGTTTGGACAGGTCTTAGAGTAGAGGACTGACAAAGTGCAATGTAATTACTTGGAAATAATAGTTTACACAACCCCACCCCCCTTGTCTTGCATTCAAAAATGTTACACCTACCTAGCTTAGAATTAGAGGACTGATCAGTTCCTTTCATTTTCCTGTTTTGTTTCTGTGTCTGATGTTTCTCCGCCTGAGGGCTTGCGTTTATCCTCCGCTTCTCTCCCTCTGATTCCTCACTGCACCACATCCCTTGAGGAGGAGCATCATCTTCAGACATACCCATCATCTTCCAAACCAATGAATTCACTACAGGGAGAGCTGTCCATGGTGCTCCAGCAGGGTCACTCTGGGCTCCCCCAGCCCAGCTCTTTGGATGCTGCCTCAAATTGTCACTGGAAGGGGGTTCCTGCAGGACTACAGGGTACAGGCCTTGAAGTGAGTCACCAGGCAGAAGCAAAGATGAATTCAAAACATGATTAATGTTCTGGAAGGTTTTGGTCTCCTTTGTGATATTGCTCTGCAAAGGTTTAGCCTCTGAGGGCTGTGGTTGTGTTAACCAGGTAAAGGGAACATAGCATGGTTGTTCGTCATTTTGGACGATTCCTTGAGTATTTTGTTTGTTGTCTTTATGGGTGAGACTGCTCCTAAGCATCTGAACATGAACTGAAAGCATGTACAAAGACCTTTTACAACCTTGCAAACGGTTCTGCATGTAACATGATACACAGTTAATAGACACTAGGTATGCAATAATTTCAATGATTTTGCATTATTATTTAAGTTTATTTAAAAGTGTTGGTCTTAATTTGCAAGAGAAAACAGACAAAACAGCTCTAAAAAGTGTGGAATAGGATGAGATATGGGAGGAAGGAGAGTTGGTTCTTAGAGGGATTTGTTGCCTCTACCTGTCCTTTGATCCTCCTCCATCTGCTGTATGCATGCCTTTAGGTGTTCCTCTATTCTCTGAACAAAGTAACATATCACATCACATCTTTTTTTTTTTTTCAGCGTACATGACAGCTTAACATATCAGAGCTGTGTGACGTACCTTGCGCTGTTCTGTCAGCCTCTTGGTTTTTAGTTTCTGCTGCCATCGAGGGAAGCTCTCCTCCAGATATCTCTCATACTCCACCTATTCAAAAGCAAAGAATGAGATTGTTGAATAAATAAACCAGTTCAATAACTCTTCTAACTCTTTTGCAGAGTGGTGTACACTATATACATTTTAAATCAGTGCATTGCTTCACAGGAACACAGCTCATTTTTATTTGCATTACTGGATTTAGGATGACATTTTTACACACGATCATATTCCTTTTTAGAGTTTCCAGATATGTTGTGGATTAAGTTCTTCCGTATATATATAATAATTGGAAGAAGGTTAACTTATGCCCGGAAAACAGCCCGTAATAGCCTGTAAACCTTCACGATTTACTGACTCGTATGGTGT
>JBBPDH010000031.1:879436-893949 GCA_037974565.1 Clupeocharax schoutedeni
TTTACAGCCTGTCACAGTAAAACATGTTGTCTTCTTAATATGCCAAATATAAGACAGCATGACCGGCATAAATAGTATTTTTGCCCCTACAAGGTGCAAAATATGGAATGAGGGGTGGATCAAGACTTTTGAACATCTCCGGTATAAAGCAGCGGACAGTAACAAGTCATGAGAGGGATACAAAAAAAAAACAAAGATTTTGTCAATCTTAGGAGCACAGTAAAGTCTGTAATTAAGAAATAGAAAGTGATTAGCCATCCCTGGATTCAGCCATCCTTTCAAACTGGATGGAGGAATAGAAGTGGTCAGAAAGGCCACCTAGAAGGTAGCTTTAAAACAGAATGGTCATTTTGTGCATGTGTTGAGTGCTCCACAAATGTGACTTGTGTGGCAGGGTTACAAGCAGCTTCTTAGGAAAGGCCACATTAAGCCTTGTTTGAGCTTTGCCAAAAAGATAAAAATGGCTATTTCTATAGTGTAAACCCTAAATATCCCACCGAATATGCTGCCGAAACACTTACATTTCATTTGAAACTCAGCTACACATGGATTCTAAGTAGTATAGAAAAAGGTGTAGTGTTCAGATTAGACCAAAATTAAACAGTACATTTAATGGAAAGCCAATACAGCTCACCATCCAGAAAACACTATCTAAAGTAAACTACGTAGGTGGGAGCATCCTGTTTCGGGGTGTTACTGTGCAGCAAGATCTAGGGCACTTGTCAAGATAGAAGGAAATTGGATGGGGCAAAATACCTCCAAAGTCCTGCGGAAAAACCTGCTTCACAGAAAGTTGTCAATGGGAAGAAGGTTCACCTTCCAATATGAAAATGACTATTTTTAAAATGCAGTTAACTAGGCTTATGCAGCATGGTCTGATCACACATCATAGCAGTTGCTTAACCATAATATTGTGAGGGGGACATGGCGGCAGACAACCAAAAGCTGCTTTCCAAATAAAGTTTAAAACCTAGGCAGGAAAGGACACCTGAGGGACTGCCTGTAGTCTTTCATTATTGCCAGTTTCCGTATAGCAAGTTTAATAATGACACCACTAGAAAAAATGAATGACTTTAATGTCAGTAATTTTCTAAGCGAACTTTAACTTGATTTGGTAAAAAACACACTTTAAGGATCTTTAAAACATTTGTTAAGGTGCTCTATTGCACTGCTGTTGAACTTTAAAGCCAGTGTGATTAAGAATGAGAGAGAGTGACCTAATCACGAAGGAGCAGGAACATTTTGTGAATAAAGCCTATATTTTTATAACTTGCAGCCACTGTTGTTCTTTCTGTATGGCAAGGTGGGTACAGCATTTCTTAAATGGAGATGCATGGTTAGTTGATGTGAATAATGATCATTGAGTTAAATTGAGCCTTATGAAACATATTTTGACAATTCTTTTGGAAAAAATAACTCATGGAAAAATGGGGTAAATACGATTCATTTTCATTCATAAACTAATACGAAGGATTTCAGTTGTTTGACAGATGTTTTTAATGGTTTTACCTTTCATTCTCTGTGACTCTCCAAAGGAGCATTACACTTGAAGAAAATAAGTCAAAGAATACTTTTTTTTTTTTTATCTTCCTGTTTTAACAGTTAATATCTCAGCTACCCAGAGCTCATCGCAATGTTTTCCGGTATTTGATGGCTTTCCTCAGAGAACTGCTTAAGCACTCAATTGATAACAACCTCACTGCCAACCTTCTAGGTCAGTCACTTACCCTTCTACTTACCTTTAAATTCATTCCAATATGTTGTCATTGTTCATTTCAAGTTCAAGTTTGTCATTTTCTAGATAAAGCAGACATCATCATCAGTAATAAATATATAGAAAGATAGTAAAATGCACTGTTGCTCATATTTTCACGTTTGCCTGCTGTTCTATTCAGCTACACTTTTTGCAAGTCTTCTCATCCGGCCGCCACCAAACTTAACTGGCAGACAGACAACAAATGATCGGCAGAGAGCCAATGACTTCATCCTGGGATTCTTAATGGGCACTGATGAGGACTGAGGACAGAGGATCATGGGTCATACCCCCCAGGCAGACATGGTGACCTGGAAATGCCAGAGAGTTTAGGTGTGTGTTGTTTGTATATGCATATGTGAGTCTTATCTTACTACATATTATTGGACCCGCCCAGCACTACTATGGCTGAATAGGATAGCAAGGTTGTATTCAGTAGTGTGGTGTGGTGTGATCTCTCTTGGAGCCTTCTCCCCTGCTGAAATCAAGCCGTTTCAGTTTGCCCTGGTGTGGTTCCGAGAGCTTTAATGACTTCAGTGCCTGACCCCAAGACGTTTATGATGACGTTTATGATTTTGTTTTTGTGTTTGTTTTTTCCTGCACTTTCTCTTACCTCCAGTGGGATGTTTAATGCCAAAACCAAAAGCAGTTCACCTAACTGAGGTGTGTGTGTGTGTGTTACTGATATGTACAATGTGTATGTACGTGTATTCACATGCACCTGCTGTACACTAAACAAGAGCAGTGAAAGACTGTTTTGACTTCTGCGTTCTCCAAAATAATAGTCATAAATATAGGCACCTTTTTTCTCCCAGCCCTAGTAGTGTGAGAAATGACTTTAACTGTACAAAGACTGTTCCACTCTGTGTGACCTCAGTGGGTGGGGTGGTGTTTTAATTCTTGGAAGGTGGCTTAGACAATCTATTCCATTTTGGCGAACAGCTGTGTGTTACAGTGTATCTGAATCATGGTAGTGTATGACTGTTGTAGTGTAAAATTGTTATTTATATATTTTTGTGTTCTCTTCTGTCACGTTCTGTGTCCGTCTGCATTGGGAACTCCTCAGAGCTTGGTGAGGCGTTTGAATTTGTTCTGGTTTAGCCTGTTTAACTGGCAAAACCTTATTTATGCTGTAGCTGCTTCATAACAGTTTTCTGACCAGTGCTGATAAAGTACTGTTAAAGGAAAAGGCCAGTGTTTTTCAGACTCATTTCAGATGCAGCACACAGTCTATTTCCACAGACACTTTTAGTCATGTTTCTTTATACACAGTGAGATAACAGAAACATTTGTTTTAAAACACAGTTATAGTAGTAGAGCCTATGGGCAGATGCTGATATAATTAGCCTGTGGTAATTGACTGACTACATATCTGACAGAAAGGGGTTGGAAAAACACTGTAGTTCTCTTGAAAGTGAGCCTTTGTTTCAACAGAAGTCTTTATAATTCATAGTACGGTTGTTTGCCCACTTTTGTTTGGCAAGTTCATCATGTTTCCAGTGCTTTACTGTGTAAAAGGGTGTGTCCTGTGTGTGTTTTAGGAAGTGTTACGCCTCACTAAGGTCTTATCCGATTTATCTGTGTGGATCTGTATCTACCGGGTGTTTAAATGTCCTGTCTTGTGTGTAAATGTTGCAAAATGCGACGAAAGATGCAAGATGTGTTCACCTGTTTTCTGTGTATGCATTAGTATGTGTGCAGTTATTTAAGATGGCTGTACACACAGCGCCCACTCAGTTAACCATTAAGGGGATTTCTGTTTTTTTTTTCCTTTTAGTGCCCTTAACACAGGATGGTGCTAAATGGTGATTTCCAGGTGAATCATTAGAAATACAGAACACTACTAATCAGCATAAGCTGACCCTTCAAAGCTATTTCTGAAGAGTAATCTGTAGTGATTCTTTTAGTTTGCAGTATTGTGGGACTTATAAAAGGTGTGGACAGAATTACAGATGCTTCATGAGGTTTTGGGTTTTAATGATCAAAGCCCATATGAAAGTGAAAAAGTTGGATTTCCCCAAGATTTGTATCTTTTTGAAATTTTCTTTGGTTTAGGTATAATGCTAGGTTGTACTAAGCTGTCCTCTGACCTATTGTGGCTTCAGTTTAGGACAAAGCAGAGTCACAGATTATAGTGCTCTGATAAAAAAAAAAAAATTCTCTTCGTGCAACCAGTTGTGTGTGATGAGTATCATGTCATGGTATGTCAGCACTATCGGGAAACCGAGCAGATGTTTTAATGATACCGGGAAAGGTGCTGCTGATGCTATCAGGAAAAAAAGATAAAGCCCTCCATGTTGAAGGAGTGACGTGAAATCATGCTTGTGTGACGTGAAATCACTTCTGTTTTTTTCCACTGTTCAAAACAAAATGTTTTTTTGGCAGAGGTGTGCTGGAAATAACATGGAAAAAAAGAAATCATCTGCACACCATCAGATCAGGCTCAGTATGCATTGTTTTGTCTTATGCAAGGTTCTAAATGTAACACCCTCTTAATGAAAATTGATAATGGCCTACCGCCATTAATACTACTGCTTTAACAACCACCCACTTTAAAACAGCCTCAGGCTCAGCACTGCTGATCTCCGCTCTCCTTGACCAATTGACCGCGTCTGTGGCTAGGTTTAGTCACCCACTGAACCAATCCATGTGTTTTGTAACTTCCTCTGAGGCACAGGCTGTAAGTGAATTCCTGAAAAGGGCCTGGCATTAAACTGCTGCTTTACGCAAAGCTTAAAGCACTTGTTTAGCATTGCCCATGTGACATTTCAGGAAGGAATGAGCCCCGTTGTTTGAGAGTGAGTACTGAGATTCCAAACGGACTTCTCGTTCTCTTAGTTATGTGAGGCTATTATTCCCACTCCCCACGTTTTCTGGAATACTTTAGTACAAGGATTTCTCTCATTTTGTCCTGAATTATGTTTTTTGTTTTGTGTTTTTATGTGTTTGGTTCTACGGTGGTTTGTCTTGTTGTCATTGTATAGTTATGGTACATATGCAACTGAATACTTGCACACCTTGTCTTTTTTTTTTTTTTTTTTGGTACTTTTAACTTATTTAATGGAAATAAAACTATAAAATTCTAACCTTGAGGTTGTTGAATTCATTTGCATTGGGTCACTGAATGATGGCACCATTCTGCAAAGTTTCTATGAAACTGTTATGCTAGTTATAAGATTTCAGTATTCATTTTTAGGTTCCAAGGCGTTTGTATACGAGTGTTTCTATTGCAGAAATAAGTATAAGCAATGGGCATGAATACTGATTCCATGGTCTGGTTGTTTCTCCTGTATGTGAAACATTTTACCGCTGACACTATTCCTATAGTTGGTTTGTCCGTTGCGCAGTGAGAGATCCTTCGTCTGTATGTGACATTCTCAGCCCTGCAGTGTATAAAGTCCCCAGGCAGAAGCCACAGCCACCCCTTCGCCTGCTGCTGGCCAGTCCTAGAGTACCCATGGCTATGTTGAGAGTGTCATCATACCGCAAGCTGTTTGAGGAGGCGCAGTGGAACCAAACTGCATCAATCAGTCAGCGCTGTGGAGCCCAGCACCTCCGCTCTCCTCCCAGGTCAGTGCAAGGGAACTGTCAGCATTTCACAGCTACTGAGGTTTAAGGAGGTCCTAATTAGTTCTGACTGCTGAATGAATATCAAATGTACTTTTAACTTCAATCCCCAGGATATGTTCACTTGTTTTCATTTAAAAAATCCACAAAACATTTTATTTGTCCACTAGTGTTTATAGACCCTCAGTGTAACATCTGTTTCTTAAGCAATAATTTAATAGATACATGAGTTTTTGTTTTCCATGCACTTTCCCTTTAAACTGGAGCCACTTTTACACTAGAACCTAATGGGCGAAAGCTGAAGCATTCATAATTATTTTCTGTGGCTATTGAGTGCTATATATGAATTTTTCTGTTTTGTCAAGAGATCTACTGCATTCTAGCAATTTCTAGAGTATTTCATTAGGAGTACTCCAAGTGATTCAGTTTTGTTGTATTTTGGTGCATTCTCTACACCAATCTGTGTCCAAAAAATACCTTTTGAAATAATTTAATGCAGGTAATTTACCTTCAAGAACTATAATTGAAACCTACAGTATTTTTTGGTAAGGGAGGGTTGGGAACCCATGCCTAGACTGACTTTGTAAAGGTCAGTAAGTATATTAAGCTCTGTAATTTCCAAGAGTCAAAGGGGAAAGGAAGAGATGTTAGTGTGATGTATAGTGTTTGCATATGCGTCTAAGTATGATCTTAATTTGAAGATTAATATTATTTTTTGGTAGACGATTAAAAAATTACTACAGTGGTTCAACTCTTCCAGTGTACAAACAGTTCTGTGTTTGTTTTGGTGTTTTATTTGCGTGTGGTTTGAAAACAAACAACTAAGGCAAATAAAAATGATGACCGTGTGTTTGATAGGGGTGGAGTGCTTGTGACGGAGCCAGACTTTGCTGCAGCTCATGCCCTGAACAGAGAGGGTGTGTCACGATTTGCCAAAGAACGCTCCATAATCGCCGCCCTCAACGATCGTCTGGTCACCCTTATCGATGTGGTGAGACTGGGAGAGGCAGCAGTTTGAGACTGGGTGCAGAATTTGCTCACTTATGAAATGCTCACCCAGAAGTATTCACTCAGAAGTTCTTTTTTCCATCATGTGGGCATATTGAGCAATGCATGAGGTCTGATTCTGATTCTGTGATGATTACTGAGGTAACTCATAAGGAAAATAGATTAATTAAATTTTTTCATAGATTTATCAGGCAAACAACTCCAGAAAAAATAAGAGACCACTGCAATTTATTTTTAATCAGCATCTCTATGAGCATGATGACCTTTCCATGCCGGTGTCTGCTAAATTTCTGCACAAGCACCTCATTCTGCTTCATGAGGTACTGATTAGTGATCACTTAAATCAAATCTCATTTAATGAGGAAAAGTATAAAAAGAGACACTGCTGTAATCAACACTCTTCTTGCAATGTGACCAGTTGGATGGTAAAACACTACTGGAAGTACATCAAAGGTAAGATACAAGAGGTACAAGAGATTTGTTTTCTCTGAATTATTCAAGTTCTGTAAGCACTGCATCATTTCTCTTATTTTGATGTGTCGTCATTACCTTCAAATTTGTGCTTCATTGAACAGTTAAAAAATATTTGGAATATTGTCAGCAGTTCTTAAAAACTAAGGCAATGTGAGAAACTGAACATTTTTACGGTGGTGTTTTTTATTTTCCACATGTATGTTTAACCTCACATTGGGTCGTTCTGTTTACAGTACTCCGTGTATAGCTTCTTATTATGTGCTTGATTGTGTATGAGGCACGCTGTCTGGAGGAGGACAATGAGTTTCTGGAAGCTCAGATCACTGAACTGGAGAAGACACTGGGGACTGAGCCGAGCCCCTCCACATCCCTTATTGCCAGCTGCCCCGCAGACTTCAGCTTGGAGTCTGTCATTGAGAGATTACGCATGGAAAAGGTAGTACACGCAAACTACACAGCAAAAGTAAAAATTGGCAAGTGAAAATAAAATACAGCCAGTTTACACTGATCAAGCACAACATTGTGAGACTGACAAGTGAGGTGAATAAGCAATGGAATGCTCTGGGCAATGTTCTGCTGGGAAACCTTGGGTCATAGGATGTTACTTTTGTGTGGATGTTACTTTGACACACACCACCTGCCTAAACATTACTGCAGACCAAGTACACCCCTTCATGGCAACAGTATTCTCTAATAGCAAGGGCCTCTTTCCGCAGGGTAATGTGCCCTGCCACACTAAATGGTTTGTTCAGGAATGGTTTGAGAAACATGACAAATAATTCATCGTGTCGACCTCTAAATTCCCTGGATCTCGACCTGGTCAAGCATTTGTGGGATTTGCTGTATGAGCTAATCCAATCTATGAAAACCTAAACACTTCATTTTCAGGATTTAAAGGATTGCTACCACATACCACAGAGGTCTTTTGGAGTCCTGACTGGTATGTCCTAGTTATTATTGCATCACAAAGGGGACATTTACCATTTTAGACAGCTAGTTTTAATGTCATGGCTGACTATATTTCTCATTATGTGACTTATATCAAAATAGTCTTGACTCATTTCTTAATATTTCTTTTTTAAAATCCATTTTTCTAGTTTAAGTGCCTTCAGTGGACAGATATACAGAAATGTCTACACATATCTAATACTATTCTTATAAATATCTCAGAGTGAGAAATGTCAGATTTAGAGTAAGGTTGTCCTCTTCCCAAGATATTTGTTACACTATATGGGTGTGCAATATTAAACAAAACATCTTTAGGCTATATATACCGGTATATTCTCTAAACAAGTAGAGCATTTTCATTATTAAATCTTATTAATGGATTTTAACAAAAAAACAACAAAACAAAATTGTACTCATCAAATTGATGTTTGACATTAACATACCAAACCAAAACCATTTGGCCATTGTTAGGTATCTGTGAGAAGTGTTTTGAGTTCAGAAGAAAACAAAAGCTTGTCAAAAACAAAACATTACTAAAAATAAACCATCATTAATGTGTTTGAACTACAAACATGATTATCTTATTTAAACCAAACACATCCTGTAACAATACATAGATGACAGTTCGTTAATATTTAACAGTGTACTGATTAAATCCAAAGAAATGTGCGTCTTTATCATGTGCATGATTTTTCCTTATTTTTGTTCTCCATTTCATAAAGTATTGTCATTATTTGACTGTACTGTGCAGCAGTATATAGGAGTTAAGTGTTTTTTATTTTGGGGGGGGGGAGTTGTTTGTTTGTTTGTTTGTTTGTTTGTTTGTTTATGTGCCTAAGGTTTTCCTTGGTCTGCAATCAATGCTTAGCAAAAGAATAGTTTGGAAATATGTTGAGAAACATGCTGAATATATTGGCTCAGGTCTGATTTGATGTTTGTATCTATTATTTCCATCAGGAGGAGATTTTATGTGACACTGAAATGCTGAACAAAGAGCTACAATCGGTGCAAATGAAGTATGATGAGGTTGTGGCCCAGCGGACTCTCATCCAGCTGGAGCGTGAGGATGTTGCTGTGGTAATGCTCCAGTGTTATTTGGAGTCATTTCGAATCATAAAGTCTTTTGTCCCAGACAATCATGTCATCTAGTATGTAGGCGGTATCTGCTTCATTAACTGCTTCATTAACGCCATTTATCTAGTCTTTTTCAGGACATATAGTTTCTGAAGCTGGCTGTCTTCATTGTAGCTATGTAGCACCCAACTGACGCAAGGTAAAGCTCACTAGTGCAGCATGTGTGACAACTGCATGCCTAATCACAACTTTATCCATTTACATTTACAGCCTTTAGCAGACGCTTTTATCCAAACTACAGGGGGCAGTCTCCCTGCAGCAACTTGGGGTTAAGGGTCTTGCTAAGGATCCCAGTGGTGGTATGCTGAAAGTAGGATTCAAACCCATGACCTCTTGGTCCTGAGGAAAGTATCCTATCCACTAGGCCACCACCAGCCAAAATTCACCAAATTTACTTTGGTATGTGGGTTTAAAAAATGAACAAAAGTACAAACAGAATTCACGTTTCCATTTAGCCACTACAACTGATTATGTGCATACAGGGGGGTCCTTGGGTCGGAACAGTCTCGACATACGGCGTTACGAATCTCACTCACACTCCCTCTCACACTCAGGTGAAACCATTGTACTTACAAACTACGTCGGCGTAGTGACTCAACGTATGAGTGAGTTTCCCATTTCCTTTTTTAGTGGCTTTAGTGTCATAACTTGAGTTGTATGTGCATACTGTGCCAAAAACCACATAAATACTACATGGTGTTAGGGCATAGATCCATTCCTTCGACAGTGATGTATTTTTGGGTTAAGTAGAAACACATCCTAGCCTAAATCACTTACCTGTCCTAACAGGTTGTAAATTCATAAAACAACTAAGCCACAGAAAACCTCACTGTTTGGCCACATAGTCTGTAAGTATGACACCTGTGGTTTAACCCAGGTGGGAGAGGGAGTGGGAGTGAGTGTTGTAAACATTGTATGACGAGCCGGTTTGAAAATTGTTTGAATTGTTTAAATAAATGCTCAACGGATCTTTGACCTCACAGCTCCAGCACAAAATGAAAGGAGCCAATCTTGACTGATCAACTACATTTGAAAACATTATTTGTAGAATGTCTTTGCGACCCCTAGTCAGTATACCACTCTTACCAGTTGATGGCAGTATTAGCCTGTGTATTGGAGAGTGTGTGGAGTGTGTGGAGAGACATCGCCCTGCCTGTGGCCTGCCTCTTGAAGGAAAGACTGACTGCCTGCCTACGGAGGGTCTCAGCACAGCTGCTGCTTTTTGGTTTGTTCTGGAGGATGTTGATTAGCAGTTTCATGCTGACTCTGGGCCAGCGGCCATGATGAAACGTGGGATGCTGTCTTCGAAAAGCGGTTTGTCACTTCACACACGTCATGGCACATCTTCTCCAGTGAAGCAGCAGATGTGGGAAAGCTGTTACTACGCCTCGTAATTCACTCATTCAGGCTCTCAAATCTCACTGCCAGATGCAGTACGGAGTGGGGCTGGCCTGAGATCTGAATGGAGGACAGTTGTAGAGAGGAAGGCTGCCATGAAATATGGAAAGCATGAAAGATCTAATGGAGTATTGAAAATGGAGGTGGCAGGGTTAGCAGTTTAAAATTTGAAAAATGTGTTCACCCTTATCGTAATATTCAGTAATTGGACTCGCTCTCTGCTTGGTGGTGAAAGTAAGTGTATAATAGAGAGGCATAGAGTGTTTTTCCCCTGTTGAATGCTGCCATTGTTTGATTTTTAAATGACAGTGTTTAGGTGAAATTTAAAAAAATAAAGCTGCAGCCGCTGGCCTGGTTTGCTTTCAGACTGCTTAGATGATGATGGTGCTGAAGCACAGCAACAAGGAAGAGACAGACTAATCATGTGGGCTTCAGCCCCAGACAGTGTCTAGACTCTGTCCAGAACCAGGGTTGTGTTCGGACTGAGATAACGGTGAAGGAGCGCCCTCTGTGCCAGCTCTGGGTTTGGGGAGGGTCTTCCTACACTTCCTGCGGTCTGCCACCACACTAACACATTCACATGCAAATGCTGTTTGCTAGGAGTAATTGAATTCATTGCCAATTAATCAGACACATAAGAAGCTCAGATGAGCTAAATAAAAACAGCGCTGTCTTGCATGGGCGGAGGACAGGCTGTGTGTATGGCTCCCGACCATGCATCCAAGACTCCTCCTGATCGAGCTGCCTGCATTGCAGTGTGCAGCAGCAGGTGGTGGAGAGGTGGTAGCTCAGCGCTAGGCACAGAGTGGCGGTGAAACTGACGATTGTATGCATTTGTCTGTGTGTGTGCAGTGATTCGCCTGCTAATTTCTTGTGCCCCCTGCAGGAAGTTGACGCAGTCACTGCCGACTGTCTGGCACTCAGAGAACAAGTGGCCATCTATGAAGAGCAGCTGGCCAAAATGGAGCAACAGCATGAGCTGGTAAGAAGGCACTGGACACAGCTGTACCCTTGGCACTTTCCCTCACACACTTCCGAGCTGGAATCCTCAGTTCGGAAGTGAAGGTTTCACAGTGGTCCCCTTTTGCAGCTCCATATAAGGCATATGACTCCACAAGAATTCTGCCATACCAGTAACATTGCCCCATGATTTAAGTATACATGCCAGTAAAGATTATAAGATCATGGTAAAGCTAGTTCCGCTATTATCACACAGCTTTAGTTTTAAGCCCTGCTCAAACACTCAGTCATTGTGTGGCATTTTCTCTAATTCACATTTATTACATATCATCTAAACTTCTAAAGCAGTGGGTAGAGCTTTCAAAACACCATGTGAAGTGAAGCTGTTGACCCTGTCAGAACTTTTGTTGTAACAGGGTAAGCTATGGACCATACTATATGCAAGAGCCAACATTAATGTCCAGAGAAAAGGCTGCTGTGCCCTTTCTCTTTAGCCGTTAAGCACACTCCATTATAGCGTAACATGAAAGAGGGGTTGAGAGAGCAGACAGACGGCAAGGGTTGGCTAGAGCAAGGTAAATGTCATAGATGATAGAACTTTGGCCCACATATTAATAACAAAAGCTTTAAGATGCCAGTTCTGTGTATGTCTTCTCTTGCGCTCTCTCATTCTCTTTATTGCTGCCTTGCTTTCTACCATTTAACCTGAACCTTACCTTTCACTATATATTCCTGCCCTGTGTCTTTCCTAGGTTTTCTCTCCATCTTCTGTTCATCATTTTTACTTATCATCCCTTTTGCATCTTTTCTCTCTCGCTCGCTGTCTCATATTCTCTTATCTCACCCTTTCTCATATTCTCTTCTTTCTCTCTCTCTCTCTCTCATATTCTCTTCTCCCTATCTCTCTTTCTCTTCTCTCTCTCTCTCATATTCTCTTCTCCCTCTCTCATTCTCTTCTCTCTCTCTCTCTCTCTCATATTCTCTTTTCCCTCTCCCTCTCTCTCATTCTCCTCTCTCTCTCCCTCTCTCTCATTGTCCTCTCTCTCTCCCTCTCTTTTTTCTCTCTCTCACATATTCTCTTCTCTCTCTCTCTCTCTCTCTTTCTCTCTCACATATTCTCTTCTCCCTCTTTCCCCTCTCTCATTCTCTTCTCTCTCTCCCCCCCCTCCCTCTCATATTCTCTACTCTCTCTCTCTCTCTCTCTCTCTCTCCCTCTCTCTCATATTCTCTTCTCTCTCCTCTTATTCTCCACCCTCATTTTCCCCGCAGAGGTGATAGACAGCACAGTCCCTCATATCAGCTTTGGGAGCTAGGGGCAGAGGAGTGCTTGAGGCAGAAGAAACTTCATCAGTATATGTTTTTCTCCCCATATTATTGTGGTATCCTACATTTAACACACTCCCTCAGTGCCACCTTCCGTGACTAGTGGCAACTACTATTATTGAGATATTTCATACGCATCATACTTCCCAATGAATCTGCTGCATGCTCATTATTGTTTCAGGAGTGCTGCTTTGCATGTTCTTTCCATACAGACTGGATTCAGACATGATTAATGAAGGTGCCCCTCTGTCTTAGAGGACCACATATTTCGACCTGAAGACAAACATGTAACCTCTTAATGCTATGCTGGTCCACAGAGGGTTGAGAGTCTCTCTGAACCTGGAGAAAAAGGAGCTCCTGCTGTGGCTCTTCACTTCCCCTCCATTGACATAACTGGAGCCATCATGGAAATCAAGGAGTACTACTGCCAGCTGGCTGAGAGCCTGCAGGTACATTATGGATAAATTTATAACCTGTTCTACCCTAATGCTAAAACTTCTACACATTCTCCAGTTCTGTCAGCCACACAAGGGAGAGGGAGTATTTTACCCATCATCTTTATTTGTACCCCTTAGAACTCTACTTAAACAGCTTATGACATTTATAATGTGTTTTAAGTTTAGTTTTCATTTTGTCACGAATGCATTTGAGACATAACATTAGCAGGTAAGCAAACATTTTTTGTATGGGGTGAGGAGGGCTGTATTGTTTGCAATTACAGGCCCTGCTTTCATTTGGCATTAAAGTGTGTTTGAAAATGATGGCTATATACGCGTTTAAAACCAAGCGAAAAAGTGAACTTGAGTCCAAAGGGGTCACACACTGTGATCAGATCTGTGTGTATGTGTAAATGCAAAGACTTGGATACTTTCACTGTGCGTTTTTGGATGTATCCTGCTCCTGCTGAAATATAGTGTACAAACATTAATGCTGAAAGATGTGCAGGACAGAATTCAAACCTTCTGTCTCCTTCTCCGTACATTAAAAGTGTGGAACATGCTGCGTTACCATTGCATAATATTTTTCACATTAAACACAGCAAAGCCTATATGGGCTACACCCAGTCTGAGCCAGTGCCACTCTAGCTTGCTTTAAAAATGTGGATACTGCAGGGCGAATTATGCTGCTTTCCAAGTGTAAGCAGAGACTGTACATACTTTTAATTAGACGGTTACTGTATCAGCATACAAATTATCCATTTATGTAGCCATGGCACACATTAACATGTGATTAGCATTTATAGTCACTCTTTACAGGCCCAGTGTGCACACACTCACTCCTCAAACATTTCCCTGCTGTACGACCGTTGTTACAGCACCCAGCCACACCTACACCAGGTCTGAACTGAGCTTTCACACATTTTAGTCCCATGTGTTTTCTTTACCTGCTCTAAAGAAGCTGTGTCTGCTGCTCCTTTCCAGCACAGAGCTCTATTGTGTGCTCAGTGACTTATAAGAAAAAGGCTCTTCAGAGAGCATCCTCTAGCACCAGTGCCCTCTGACCCAGCCTGCCCCGAGAATGGCTGCTCTCAACCAGGGTCATACCCAGTAATCAGAGTCCTGGCCTCCTTCCCAGGCTCCTCTAGAGGGGAAGGAGAGCTGCCTCCCTGGGAGGCTGGCTTCATAGGTCTCTAGAGAGGTGTGTGTGTGTGCAGCCATGTACAGTATTTAGCTCACTGTGGTGATCAAATGTCTCTAGAATGATAGAAAACACACACAGAACACATCTTTGACGATGGGATGATTTTGAGCTTGGCTTCCTAATGAGAAGAAATGAAAACATAAAAGAAACAAAAATGTTTGCTTTTTTAAATAAAAGTTTAAGGTTGAAATCCTGTAATTGACTAAATTCAGTGGAAACATCTCTTAAGGACAGGTGTGTGTGTGTGTGTGTGTGTGTGTGTGTGTGTGTGTGTGTGTGTGTGTGTGTGTGTGTGTGTGTGTGTGTG
>JBBPDH010000031.1:924736-936869 GCA_037974565.1 Clupeocharax schoutedeni
CTTCCTGAAGTCCACAATGAGCTCCTTGGTCTTGGTGGTGTTAAGGAGCAGATTGTTGTCTGTGCACCAAGTGGCCAGATGCTGGCATCCCTGCGATCAGCAAGTCGTGGGTTTGATTCCCAAGACTGCTAAGCACCTCTGAGGTACCCTGAGTAAGGTACCATTCCCACACACTGTTCCCTGGGTGCTGTGTTCGCTTTGTTCAAAATCGAACATAAAATGAAAACAAGGACATAGTTATATCCTGTATAACTATGAATTCACTGTTTTTAAATGTGGGTATACATCATATAGCCTACCTGTGTACATGCACCATTATGCTATAGAAAATATCCCAATAAAACAAAAAGACATCAGGAGTTGATCTTTTTGGTAATTAGTGGCCTTTGGCAAAGAAAGAGAAACATCATGAATAAAAAATATTAAAAAGTACTAAGTACTGATACCCCTTGGGTGACATCCTCCTAATTCGTTACCTTTGAGATGGAATACTTTTCATTCTCTGACCCAAACTAATTAAACAATTCACTTGAAAGGTAAAGGGGAAATTTGACCTTAAATGCTACTGTGATGAATTTACATGGTGCCCTGTGAAAAGTATACCATGGCACTTTTGCTGAAAGGATGGAGACATTTATGCTGCAAGAGTCTGATAGCCACTGCAAATAGTTCCATAAATGTTCTCATACAAATAGAAAAAGGAGTGTTTTTGAAGTGACTGCCCAGCACAAGGCCTTGCTCCATTTTACAATGTCACCAGATCCCTGTGGGGGACTTTTGTTTACTAGCAGAAATGCAGCAATAAAGACTGCAGCAGTACTCTTTCCCTTCCCCAATCCTGAGCCTCCCTGGATACTGCACTGCCTCTATAGCTTCTAAACATTTATTTGCTGTGTACGTGGATAAATGTTCTGTACACCTCCGATTTTTGAATAGTCAAAATGACATTTTTGTTACTGACCAATCTGTAAAATATGCTGTAAGAATCAAAAATGTTAGTAGTGGAGACAGTATGACCCTGACAGTGTTAAGATATGTGTCAGTGCGCT
This sequence comes from Clupeocharax schoutedeni, assembly GCA_037974565.1. Classification (NCBI taxonomy): domain Eukaryota; kingdom Metazoa; phylum Chordata; class Actinopteri; order Characiformes; family Alestidae; genus Clupeocharax; species Clupeocharax schoutedeni. Next base: position 925,786 of record JBBPDH010000031.1, read on the forward strand.
GACCCTTTTCCTGCTCTGCCAGCAAGGCCTAACATGACTAAGTTGTTCTATGTGCTTCTAATCCTAGAGGACAGTTTTTGGCTCTCTGACAAGTGAAATGAGCTCAAGGAGAAGTACAAAACGCTGACACCCGTCTCCACTACCAGGCACCTACTCGTGATGTAGTCCATCAGAGCAGGTCCTTCCCATGGGTCTCTTTGAAGAAATCACAAGAAATCTGCACCCTGATTAGGGGAGTAACCAGAGAGGCCAGAGTCATGCATCTGACAAAAAAGAAAGTCGCAGACATTCTCCATGTCACTCTTTGTAACTAACCACAACTCTCCCACCTTGCCTCCCTGTGTTTGTGCTGGTCCTGTTTTTATGACCGAGTCAGTGAACCGTTGCCTCCGTAGAACTGCCACAGTTAGCACAGCTGAGGTGCATTAGGCCAGTGTTGTTCTTGCTCTTTACCTGGCTCCAGGCTTGGTTTTATAGACCCAGTGTTTCCCTTCCGCTTCATTGTAGTGGTGGTCCCCACGCAAGAGCCCAAGTGGTACCTCTAAGAAGCTGTAATGCGCTTAATTGTCCATAATGTTTATGTTATTCCTAGAGTTTTGAAAATTGGCAATTCCAATGATCTGATGATGTCCTGTCAGATCCACTAAGCATCATTTTGCATGGAGTGACTGAGCTTTTAACCAGATGCCACACACCAGAAAAATTCATCCATCAGTCATTGCTGAAACATCTGCTTTTTTTACGCTAGGCGGGCCAACAGTAATAAAGGCTTTTATTAGTGTAACTTGGTGCCTGGGACACTGCACATATTACATTGGCTTAACATGAAGTTAAGCTAGTAAAAGCTTACTTACATAACACTCTTTCACACGCTGGTTGATGTTATCAATAATTAAGAAAGGATCTTGAGAGTCTGGTGGCAGACCATCTGACATACATTAGCCACTTATATGATTTCTCCCTCACTCTTCACACATTCAAGAATGTCAGCCAAACCCACAAGCACACTTAGATTTAGAGTGTCCACTAGAGATTCTAGCCGAAAAAGAGAAGAGTCTGATTCAAGGACCTCTTATTGACCCCTGAGAAGTTAGAAGAGAGTTTGTAATGCTTTACTGCCAGGAGCTGTCTGCCTGACCAGAGCCAAACTGTAACTCTAGATCTTCATTTTCACGCTCCATATCACCTAGGTGACCTCCTGCCCAATTATACAACTGACCTGCGTTTAATGACATAACCTCTTCAGATTGGGCTCCGCTTGTCCCATGGGTCGGCCTGTTACCTGTCAGGCCACGTCAGCTTTGCATGCAAAGCAGACACTTCCCAGAGCAGTCCTGGTGGGCTCAGCACTCCTGAGAAGCTCCAGGCAAACCACTTACTTAACTCGTTTTTTTACATGCTCTGTAGCTGCTATCAACTGCCAATCACAAGTGATAAAGCTACACTATAATTTTAAAAGCATATTGCTTGTGTCATCTTTCTGATTCTTGAAGGCAGTGACTTTTTGACACCTAACCATATAGTGTAAACAAAGGCATTCGTTTAAGACATGTTTTCCAGGTTGATGACTGCGTGCTGAGGATTAGAAACTGTGAATAACAAATAAATAAGGAAGCTCATAATTTTATCCTAAAATGGCAGCATTTTTTCTTTTGAAAAGTGTTACTTAAAGAGGTAAAAAAAAATTGTACCTCCGAAAGATTTCATTTCATTGTTATTTTGGTCATTCTTTAGGAGTGTTGGAAAGTCACTCAACTTCTCATAAGTTTAATCTTGACCTTGACTGTAATATTCAAGGACATGGTGCTGATATAATCTACTGCAAAGCTCGCTTGCTATGGGTTTCTGTGGTTAGTCAACAGTAATACCAATATTAGCTTTGCTAAATGTTTGCCACAAAGATAATTAGAAGCCCAAAAGTCCCAAAGTGCCTCAACCTTTAGGTAAGATAAGCCTTCGCCAATATTATACAAATATCTGAGCTTGACTTATGAAGTTCTCAATAGGCCCACATACTGTACATGTAGCATTATATAAAATGGTTTACATTGTTGACTTTGGTATCAAAAAATACAAATTCACACTGAAGTTTTCTTAAAATAAGATTTTTAATATTACTTATTATCATAAAGATATATTTACACACTTTACAGAAATAGAAAATAAAAACACAAAGCTACGCATGAAAGGAAATAAAATAAAATAAGTACTCCAAGAGCTAAAGCTTATCTTTTATAAATTAGAAACCAAAATTTCAAATATGTACACAGTATTTCAACCATTTCTGATACACTTGTTTTATCCATTTATTTATTCATTTATTTTTGCCCAGTTTAACATCAAAACAGAGACAGAGACTGTACATTTGGCCTGGTGAGTTCTATGAGCACACACCTCGAACAGCAAAGATGAGGATTAATACCTTGTCTTTACAGTGTTTTCTGCATGGCCTAATAATACTGTTGATAAGCCGAGGCTGGCTGTGGACTATGCAGGTATCCTCAGACAATTCAAGACGAATTGGTGTGCTGAACAAACTGGCCATGTTTATGAAGGGAGATGTTAGAATCACACGGAGCTCACTCTAGTCTGGGTGTGAAGCTATGGAATACTCGGATCATTCTCAGCCCCTCACCCATGGGATATTAAAATGGAGTTATGCTGTCGACTGCTCAGCTAGTGGCTATGTGCAATTGTGTGGGATTGGATTTCAGCTACTTGATCCTTCAGCTGATGCATTGTACGCGCACAGTGACAGGTTTATCAAAAGCAAAAAAATCAAATGTGTTACTAATTGGCCGTTTTCTTTTGCCTCTCTTGGTCAATGGCAGACTGATTATAATTTAAACTCAACGATGGTTAAAAAAAATGGGGGAAAATGCATTCACAAAACCGATGCAAAAGAAAACGCCTGTCAAAGCGAGCCTTATGTACTGCCAGTACATAACATTTCATACAGTCTCACTTTCCATCTGAAACCCTGGCCTTAGAGACTGGAGCATCAACAATTCACTTGCCACAACTCTCTTCTTCTCATACAAAAATATCCAGTCATTTTTCTCCCCACACATGCAGTCCCAGGCAAATGAACATTTCTTCAGTAAACACACTTTGAGCCCAAACAGAAGGTCCACATGAACAAACCAGTGAATTGAGTGAAACATGCAAAAAAGTGCATAGGAATATTACTCAGCGTTGTAATTCAACATTGGAGCGAAATTGGACAGAAACTCATGGACGTTTTTTTTTTTTTTTAACTTTGAGTGAGTTTTACTAGAAAGGCAGAAAATTTATTTTTTCCCACTATTGGTTTTCCGTTTCGGTTTCTGAGTCTGGGGCATTCATTCTCTTTTCACCACAAGATTTACCCTGATGTGCTGACAGGGACCATGGGCTGCACCAGGCAAGGATAGAAGGTGTGAAGGCTCTCATGTGTCCACGACATATTGTGTAGCAGACAAATTTTCTATACTTTTTATACGACCACACGCACACACATAAAATACAGCTTTCCACGCTGTATTGAAAAGTAAGCTTTGGACAACCAGCTAGACAAGAATCAGTCAATAAAATTGTCACGAAACACTGGAAAACCATTACATGCCAAGAGACTTGTTTTCAGGATTTATTTTTCCAGCAGCATAATGAATTACAAAAGTGCAGCCTTGCATGCCCATACAGAGAAGTGTTGGAGCAAAGCCAAGTGATTGATAGGGGACTCTGCTGTAACAGGCTTTGGACGACGACATGTTTGTCTTTGGATGTGTGATCCAACAGATAGCCATCACTGACGGGTTGTGTTATGTAGCAGTGATGCGGGCGTTTTTTTATTTCATTTTTTTTCTTTGTTGTTGTTTTTTTTTGTTTTCTTTTGTTTTCTTTCAAGGCTTGAATTGTGCTGAAACACCGCTTTACTTCACTCCTTGAAGGAGCAGCTCAGCTGGTGCAGATGGTAAAGATACATTCATGAAGAACAGTGCAGATGCAGACATTATTCTGCACCTCAGACAGGAGCTTCCCAGACAGAAAAATAGTGATTCTAACCCTGGCTTTTTGATCCTGACAGCTGTATCTCAACAGGCCAGGCCTCACGAATGTGGAAAATAGCTCATCTCCTTGGAATTCTGCCCTGCTAATGTGTAAGACTTGCACCAGAGTTGTCTCATTTCAAAGGCTCATTAATGAAATCTACATCTCTGTCTGAGAGGTTATTAAATAATAATGGTGAGACTGTAATTATTAGCATTCATAGAACCCTAGGATTTAATACATTTTTAATCAAGGTGAGTTTGGCATGGTGTTTTACCGCCATGGTTTGTAGGCACTCTCTTATTAGGAGTTGCTCTTGCCGTGAGGCATTGATGGTGGTGAATTTCTGTTCCAATTTCACAAGGAGAAATGTCTTATTTGAGTGTGGGGGAGGGGAGGGGCCAGGAGTACTGATTTAAGAACACCAGCCTTGCTGTCTGACTGAGCAGTACTATGATGAATATGAATAACAGTCTCATTAAAGCATTAAAGAAGTGGGGGGAAGGGGGGAGAAAAGAAAACAAACTTCTTTAAATTAGGACCAGCATGTATTATTGGTGCCTGCTTTGCTTTTCGTTTACAGAGTGTTACATAGTTAGAGTAAACCATTATAGCTGAGGGTATGTGCGGTCACAGTCTAAGCCAATTGGACAATGAGCTCAGACACTGAGGGCCTGTGGCTCCGGCTAACCTCCAGCGAGGCCCATCTGAAATAGATTAGCAATAGGATTTAATGACCCCAGCCATCAAAGCAATGGCCACCTGTGCAGAAGAGGCTCAGGCTAAAAGGCAACTGCTCCCAAAACAGGGAGAACATTAATGGCTTACCAAAACTGAATCTGAGTACATAGTTATAATGGTGGATACATAGTCAGGGAGATATATTTTATATTTATATGATATATAAAACATGTGTGCACTGTGTACTGTCCTGTGCATGTATGTGTATGTTTGCGTGTGTGTTTGCGTGTATCTTAAATAAATGCACAAAATATAGTCCATTCAGTACAGGCTTCTCTCACAGCACCCTGAGAAAAATAACTGAAATATAACAAAATAGAAAGGAAAGTAAAATAATGCCCAAATAAAAAGATAATAAGTTCCAGTATGATGTAAAATAAAGGCATATTATTCTATCAAAAGAATTTCTGTCCTAGGGGGCGATACAGCCTTCCGCTAACAATCAGAGATGAGAGCACTAGTGGTTGGTTCCAAAAACACACTGTAGTCGTGTTTTCAAGAAGTGTCTGCTTTGAAAGATTTTTGGTCTGATTTTTTTTAAATACCCTCTTTGCTACCATGGTCTATTACATCAGATGTTCAAACTAATGTTGAGATGCATACGTATGTTTAGGTGTTTCAAGACTCAAAACAAGAGGTAACATGTTTGCTTCTTTTTTGTCACTCCTGGCAGCATTACAGAGTAGGTTTATTATTTGGCACTTCATTAAAAGGAGAAGTGGTCTGCCCTTTAGGACAGATCGCCTCGGCCAGTTAACAGTCGTGTATATTTGCTGTGGAGCATTGTGGAGTGGGGAAGAAGGAAAGGGCTCTGGACTGACAATCACACATGGGTAGTAGAGTAGTGTGTGACTTAAACCTTAAGCACTGCTCACAACCCCAGGGTGTCTATAGGGTAATGCGTAATAAGCTTTGGACAGCAAAATCTTTAGAAGCAATAATGCTTAAAGCAGGTTGTGTAAGTACGTAAGTAATGAAATGTCACCCATCTGTATACCATCGACTTCTGTTTGCTAGACTTCTGATAGTTTTTACTTTAAAGCAACGCAATCCAGCCATACTTCAGCAGTGATAACAAAATAAAATAACGGAAAATCTTTTTTTTTTCTAAGGACATTCTGCTTTTTCACGCAGCAGACACATGAAAAAAAAGCGAAATGAAGCATTTGGAGAAAGTAGCTGACCTGGGTTAGGAGAAGCAGTGAAGTGTTTTGGATGAATTCCTTTACCTTTAGATACCTGCCAATTCCCTCCCTCATCACAATTGTTCACACCAGAAGTTTCCACAAAACACCAATGGAACAAAGGGGCAGTATTCATCTTTACACAGAGAGTGGGACTAATGTGCCTTGGAGAATGGATTGACGCTTTCAGGTGAAGGCTGTTTTTGGACCAGGCTCCCCAGCGCTCACACATCATGCAAAGTGTGGCAATGAAAGGGCTCTAGAAAGCGAATGAGGATAAACCATGGGAGGCAAGAGAGAGAGAGACAGACAGAGAGAGAGAATCTGGTAGCTCGGGCTCAATACCCCCCCCCTCCCCATTCCAAGGCCCACAATTCTTCATAGAGCTGAGGGTGAGTGGCTTGTCCTGGTATTTTGTGGACAGAAGAAGAGCTGCTTGAAGAACCAGCAGGTGCTATGGACATCACTCTTCAGGCTGGGCTGGCGAAGGCCCCTGGTTGCAAGGCCCCCCAAGGCGAAGGAAGAGCGTAGAATCAGAACCAAGGGGGAGGGCGCTCTAAGCAATGCCTGTATGTGGAAAAAAAACAAAAAAGTCATGAAGTGAGGCTTACATTAAATGTCTCCATTACTGGATTCTAGAGACTTCTAATTTGTACAGTTATGTTATAATTGTCAGTTCAACTCTCACAACATGCCATCTGATCTAGAACAGGGCAACAAATATAGCCACCACTGTTTTTTTCAACATTTCTGCTTAGCATATGGTGGACATGTAATCACTCAGAGGGGTTTGATTGTTCAGAATTGTTTTGATTAATCTTAAAAATTTTAGATAGTTGAGACTCTTAGCCAACATTCTTCCTTTTTTTTGTATGCCTACATTCTTCCAAAACAACAAAACATTCTTCCTACTAGGCTTGTCACGATTCTGAAATTTTAAACTCAATACCAATACTAAAGATAATACTATTTTCGATACTACAGGGGGAGAAAAACCAAACACAGAAACTTTTTAATAAAAAAAAAAAATTGTGTGAGTAGACAAACAAAATACTCCTTTTTCTTTGTCTATGCAAAATTGTACAGCGTCTTTGGGTATTTTGAAAAGCGCTTTCTAAATTAAATATTATTAAATATTTATAAATATAATATATATAATATGTATTAATATATTTATAAATATAAATATAAATATAAATATTATTTTTATTATATGTCTAGTCAAGTTTCAGTCGACTAAAAGTCTGAGCATTTTAGTCTTATTTTAGTTACGACTATTTTCGTCTAGTTTTAGTCAATGAAAGTTGTGTTTTAGTCTCTTTTTTAGTAATGTAATTCTATTTAACCCAGTCAATAAGGTATAAGTATAGTGGACATTTTCTTCAAAACTATTTCACAATTCAAACAAGATTATCTTATTATTAGTGGTGGGCCGTTATCGGCGTTAACGTGCTGCGTTTATGTGAGACTCTTATCGAGCGATAAAAAAAATATCGCCGTTAATCTATTCACAAAGTTGGGTTGAAAGCTGGGTCTATTCTACGCAAGCTATGATGACGTTCACCTTGATATTTTAGCACGGATCTATACATACTGTGAAACAGGGACAGCACTAGGATGGAAAGACAAGGGGGGCTTAGCCTTAGTCCCCAGGGCTCTAGGAAGGAATTAGCGTGAATAGACGGCTGAAAACTTTTCACCAAACCTTTCACTTAAGGAAACAAATAAAGTTAAGCAGTGAACGGTTATGGACACTCACAGTATTGTTCTGTTAAACTAAGTATAAACGGCGCTACCAAAGAAATATTATATTACTGAATATTACTGAATGGACTCCGGTTGCGCCGTGTAGCTTCACCTGGGTCCTAATGCCCGCCTGATACCTACAGCAGCTGTAATATACCTGTAACAGCCACATCATTTACATCAAGTACATCATTTTAATTCAATAATGATAGCTAGACTTATTTTTTTTAGATTTAATTCATAGTCTTGTTTCAATTTTAAAGTGCGTATTTGCGCTCAGTGATATCTTGTATGAAATGTTTGGATATATAATTTCAAAATAGTAGAATAATGACTATATAGTTAGGGTGGCTTGGGAGAATTCGGCAGAATTCAAATGAGCCATTTTAACCTAGATTAATCTAGATTAATTCCAAGATTACAGTGAGATTAATCTAGATTTAAAAAATTAATCTATGCCCACCTCTAATATATATATACTAAAATAGCATCTTTATGAGATTACTGGACTTCAGACTGCTGTACATCCATTCCAGACATGGAAGACACTCGGATTTAAATTTACCACATTTATTTTGCCAATCAAACATGTTAGAACTTAGAAGTAAACACACATACATTTAAATATAATAAATAAAATAACATCACACCACTAAAAAAGCGCAAATAAAATGCAAATGTGTGTCTATTGCCATAAAACCCATATTTGTAAAACTGGTAAAGTGTCTTCACCCTCAGTGTACTGGCCTGAGCATACATATTATATATATATATACACCAAAACAATTTACATTCAGTTTTTTGCATACATATGGGAAATGCTGCTTAGCAAAATGCTGTGTGCGTGTGAGATGTGTGAGAGAGAGACTTTGTGTGTGTGTGTGTCATTTCTCTCTCCCTGGCATTATATTGGCAATGCCCCCTAATACTTTTGGATACTCTAAGGGGAAACTAAAGTTGAGTGTCCCAATACTTTTACCCCCTCCCTATCGTACAGGAAATAACGTAGTCCATGAAAATGTCATAAACATGCTAAAAGTTTTAGACCCAAAGTACGTGTCAGATTGAACTTTAACCCTAAAATAAAAAATAATAAATAAACAAAGATAAAACTTTTTTTGAACCATTTATTTGTCATCTGTAGTTTGATTTTGAGGAGGGGAAGGGAATATTGATTAAAATTGAACATTTGATTTATTGTATAAAGATTGTAGATTTTATTTTTAGGCCATATCGCCCAGCTCTGAGAGAGGTATGTGTTATTTTAAATGGGGGAAGGCTTTGTAATCCGTTTTCTTTTGCCCTGCGGCACTATAAGAAGCCAAAGCCCAGCTTTGTGGCTTCTGTTGTCTTAGAGCCTTTGAGGAAAACGTTTCCTCTTCCTGAGTGTCTTTTCTGATGTGTTGTGACATCTGGATTTTATAAAGCACAAGCAAATGATGTTCATGCTGCAGAGATTTTATCATGAGAAATCCCAAAATGTTAACTGAGGTACTAACCTCTTGATCTCGGCTCCTCAGAATTTAAGTTTATAAAGTAGCCTGCAGGATTTCAGGTTGGATTGTAGGCCAAAAGAGAAAACCGTCAAGAAGTTTCTCCCTCCACTTGGCAAGAACAATACCTTTATCCAGCTGTTTCAAAAGGCATGCTCCTCATCAGCAGCCAAAGCAAAAGAAATGAGTGAACATTAAGAGAAGAAAGAAGCCTTTCAAGTTGAAGTGCCTCCAGTGTGGCTTTGTTCAGCCGTTCCCTGGTTGTTATCAGCCCTTGAGGAGCGTTAACTCTCTTGGTCAGACTGCATCCAGTTTTTGCCATGGGTGATGAAGTGCAAGGCAATATTTCTCACCAGTGAAAATGTGGCATTTTGTACATTAGCCAGATGCAGGTCAAAAGCTAAGAGCAGGCTGATCCCAGGTGGGGCACAGACCGATTTGCTGCAGGCTTCATATTTTCTATTCCCTAGTGAAATGTAAGAAGGGAATTATTAGTTGATTTTTTAGAGTGACAAACTGCATTTGGATTTCATTAGAGCCGCATGCGAATTCAATTGAACGCTGAATGTTGCAGTCTATGAATTTGATGATTGTCCCCATGGTGCCGGCCAATGGCAGCTTGATTGACATGTTAGCTGAGTGAAATGAGCTGGCTCAGCCAACTATGTCTGTTGGGATGTGAGTGAAAAAGCTGAATGAAGTGAACTCTGAACCCCAGGAAGGCATGAGAGGAGCCGAAGAAGAGGTTGAATGAAAGAGAAATCTATGTCTTGTTTGGGTTTGAAGTGCTGTTTGTGGAGTCCACATTGGGAATCACTCAGCCATTTCCTTTAAAAGAGCTACACAACTTCCTGTAGATGCCTTCAATATGCCATGAACATTCTGTGCTTCAAAACAAGCATTGACTGCCCAGCTCACAAAGAGAATGCTTCACTTTTTATTGACAAGACAAGGCATTGAACTCTCAGAGGTTTGTGTAGTCCCATGAGTACGGGCTGCTGTGGCATGACCTTGCTCTTTGTGTTCACCTTCGTGGCGTCACCACTGCTTTTTCCTTTAGATTGGAAGAGAGCGTGAATAGGGAAAGGAAGATTCCCAGACAAAATCTGTCTATAACAATAGCAAACTATAATTTGCCATAGATTGTAAAGTTTTAAAGGATGTAGGGGGTCTGTTTGAAAAACCTCCGTTATGAGGTTAATATATAGTTGGACTTTGTAGCTCGTGGTATATGCTTGACATCTCCTGCTGGGTATTATACCCCGCAGTGCCTGCTTGTATTGTAGACTGCCCTTTCTGATTGAACTTATCCAATGTACCATAGATCTTCCACTCAAACCTTTTCTGAACATTCTACCCTGCATTTAATTGACCTTTGAGACTTTACATTTGTAAAAATCTTTGTGTTTTTTTCTTACACAGGAGGTGTTGTATCATATATTCTTTCATGATGGAGATAAGTGGTATAGATGAAAAACTCACTTAAAATTGTCTTTAGTGAATAGATTTAAGAGCATTAACTGCCATTAACAGCATAAAAGAAAACATTTACATCAGTCAAGTTGACCTTGGTAGTTATAACTGTTTGTGTTCCACCGCTTCCATTACAAATGGCTGTATATTAGGTTTTGGGCTTGATATACTGTAGTGGTAATGAATGAGAAGGGACCAACTGAAGCCAGCAGTCTGAAGTCCAGTAATCTCATAAAGATGCTATATTAGTATATATATATATATTAGTGCTAAAAATTTTAATCTAATTAATTACATGGTGTGGCGATTAATTAATCTAATTTATCGCATTTAATCGCACTTACATACAGACATTACAAGAAGCAGTTTTTACCATTTATTATTGAATACAAGCCTCTACCTTAGGCTACAATGGTCA
>JBBPDH010000031.1:938780-961194 GCA_037974565.1 Clupeocharax schoutedeni
GGGCAAGTTGAAAATTTTTTTTTTACAGCACATGTTTAGGTTATATTCGGACAATAAGAAGCAGGGACCCCCCCCCCCCCCCAATTCTGGGGGGAAAAAAGTGCGTCTTATGGTCCGAAAAATACGGTAACTGAAATATCAATGTGAAATTCATCATAGCTTTCGTACTGTGGCACGGGGGGTGTTAACGGCGATATTGTTTTTATCAGTGCTGGGCCGTTAACGGCGTTAACGCGCGAGATTATTATCACGCGATAAAAAAATGATCACTGTTAATGCCCCCTCACTAGGTCCTCACTAGGCAGGCTATGATTAATTTCATCGTGATATTTTAGTGACATGTCCGGTTCATGCACGTTTTAAAGAGGTTTACTTTCACTTTCACATTCAGCTTGTTCACGCACATTTTAAACCTGTCTCGGGGGGGTGGGGGGTGGTTGCGGGTGTGGTTTTGATTATCGCCGTTAATGCAAAGATTCCATGCGATTAACGGCGATAAAAAAATTTATCGATGCCCACCTCTAATATATATATATATATATGAGTAGACACTAACCTCAGATTCATGAAAAATGATAGAAAGTGACAGTGTGTCAGTTACAGTTTCTCTGTTCTCATGTTACAGATACGTTTTCATAAATTGCATCGGGATGCATCAGTAGCGCATGGAGAAAGTAAAAGGTGTTTTTTTACTTTAGCTCCTCACAAAGGGAGATACTCCATTCAGAAATGAAAATCAAAATAATGGATTAGTTAGTAGTTATTTGCCCCGGATGAGCATATGTTTTTAAAGAGCATATTGGAATAGAGGAATGCCAGTACTTTTATATGATATTTCTAATCAGTTTGATTGATCTAAAACACAGAAGTCATTTTGTTGTTTCAAAGCTGTACATACCTTTTATATATGAGCGGTGTAGTTGTAGAACTGAAATGTCTTGTGTATTGGGAGTCCTTTTATGTTAGACTGACCTTGCTCTAAAATGGCATGGGCCCCTTGTGGGACAGGCGAGGCCGAGGGCGTCTCCTCCTCCAGCCGGAGGGTCTTTGGCTCCTACCAGCTCGAGCGGGGTTCTGCCGAATTGGAGTCCTCATGCTGCCCACTTCCTCTAGCTCCTTGCTATGCTCAGTGGAGGTCATAGGACCTATAAAAAGGAAAAAAAATGATTATATGTAAACAGACACAGTTGCTTTAGCTATACTACAAATAATATAGCATAGAATGTGCCTCAGTGATAAACCACCATCAACAAGATGCAATAGCCCCTGTTGTTGTAAAATATATAACTGTTTTAATGAAATTCTAGCTATACTGCAGGGCACAAGTGGAAATGCTAAGACTAGTAGATTCAGTTCAGGAATGTGATGAAGGGCCACATTTGAATATCTTCAAATAGGGATCCCTAGTTAAAAAAAGAGTTCCTTTTAAATAATGGAAACAAAACAGTGATATACAGAACCATGACATCTCAAAAACAAAACTCCTGCTTTAATGCACATTTTGACTTCATAAGGCGTATTTGGACACGATAAGATTTAAATGGGATCCTGGAGGTATTTGCACTTTTTCCTCCTCAACAAAATTTAATCTTGTCCAGAAATACTTAGCTGTAATTTTCCAGGCAGATATCACCTTGTCTGCAACAAAAGGTTTTTGTGTCTGCTACTCAAGATTTCCAAGCATGCATGTATTAAACACTTCCCAAATTGTGAAACAGTAACCGCTTTAGAAGAGTCCTTCAATCATTAACTTGGTCTGGATGACAGAGCCTAATCTCCATCCTCTCTACACATAGCATTAGCAGGAGGAGAAAGAAAATAAACTAAATTAGAAAAAAATAGTCTACAGCCTGAAGAAACTGACAAATGTAACTGCTGACATAAGACATAAAGCATTGCTTTATATTCACATCATCAATTGTTAGTTTTCTAAGATTTTATGACCATTTGTGAAGCAAACATCCGAATGGGAAGATACAACCCATTAGAGACTTGCTGAATGCGAAAATTTTACTACTGAGGAACCACGTGAATTTTCTTTAACAAACAAATCCAGTCTGAATATGGCTATAGATACCTTTTTAACAAAGCACAGGAATGAGCATTGTACTCAGAGAACACTAGAGAACAGCTCATGTAAACATTTGTGAGTGTGTCTGCCCATGTGTGTAGTTTTATCATTTCTCAAATGTACCTTTCTCAATCTCAATATGTGTGGTTACATATTTAGCCTACTGTATTGCTGTGTTCTGCATCCCACTAACCCTTTACTGGCTGAAGAAGTCCTCTATTTAGCTGTAGGAGGTTTGAAGTGTTAGGTCTCCTCTGATATCCTATGTGAGTGATCTCTAATCTCTTTTAGCTGCAGATTTTATGGGTGTGCATATTGCACAATCCAGAAATGCCTTGCATGGGAAAGTTACCAACATGCAATATTAATGGAAACTTGTGTTGATTTATAATAAGCCTTTGCAATTTAAATGAACTGAACTTGATGATTGCTGCATAAAAATGTGTTTGATCATAAATCAATCATGTTTCTCATTGAAGATTCAGTAAGTGTTCAAGCCACTGCTTCCAAATGAGACTGTTAACAACATATTAAACATGATCCCATTCATCATAGAAGCCGTCAATTATTTCTTCACTGGCTTTATAAATTCATCTCCCTTGTCCTCCTGTTTTAACCTTTATGTCTATCTTTGTCAAAACCTCAGGCTTAGGCCAAAAAGTCAGCCAGGAAGACTCCTCAGCTAGTGAAAAAGGCATCTTTCAGGGAGCGCTCAACATCTACCCCCATCCTAAAGTAAACAGAGAATCCCATTAAGCTTTTTCTGTCAAGAACTTGAGTGACATCACTCACACTGGATCAACACATTCCATAAGTCTCCCTTGGTAGTGACAGACAACCTTTATTACAATACCTTAGGGAAAAGATTCATTTGATGTCATATTCTGCAGAACCTGCAAGACTAAAGTAATAACTACTGTTTCAAAACAGAAAACAACACTGAAACAGCATGCAGGACCAAGTCTTTTCATTGAGTGTGAAACTGAGAAGTTGGCTGTAGGGCTAATCAATAACCTTAGCTAATGTCAAGACTGTTGATTGCTTCTTGTGTGCTGCCTGGCCCTGAGCAGAATGCAAACACATGCAATCAGAGCCAAGTACTTTTTTTATTCTCAGAATGAAAAGTTCTGGATGGGTTTGTTCAAATACTGCATCATACTATTTTGAGGTGATTGAAGGCCGTAGACACATGCTGTGACAAAACCACAGGAAATACCAATATCTATGATTTTACTTATGATTTAATCTTAATCCTCACAACACAATTTACAAACTACAGATTAATTTGTTTAATTGACAGGAAGGTTCTTTTGCATATTTCACAATGGGGATGCAAAACCCATCTTTTTCCCAGGCGCCATAATCCTGGAATGAATGAACAGAGTTTACACATTCATTCATTTTTTCCTAATCACTGGTGGGGATAGAGGGGTAAAGAACTCCATGTATGAGCAGGGTTATGGGAGATTTAAGTCCCATTCTTGCCTTCAGAAGCAGTTTTAGAACCAGTTATAGGAGAAACAGGAAAACTTGTCTTAGCTGTGCTATACCTGTCAGTGCAGCCCATCATTCAAGCCTGTACATTCCCTCCAACATGACAAGGGGAATAGTGTTGAACTGTCTCGAAGGGGGAAAACACGACTGGATTGGAACCACTTGGCAGTTGGGAGAGGCCATAATTACACATGAAAAAAAGTACATCATCATAGCTGTTCTCTTCCTGCTCAGTCTGCCATAAGCCTTCTCCATACTCAGACAATCTAGACTTTTACTGTGATCACAAGCTCACACCCAATGCTCAGCTTTTGTAGTGAGCATATCTCAGATTGGGCAGAAAAATGTGTTATGAAAGTTGCTAAAAATAAAGTCATTTGGAGACATAAAAACGATGTTCATGAATGAGCTCTTTACACCCAGATGAAAAACTCGGTCAGACACATGCATTTAATGTCAAGGGGTATGTCTATTTTAAGCATGCAGAATCATCCATTCACTATTTTACAACTATTGGCTCTCTCTCAAGCCACACAGCCCTTTACAGAACTCTGGGGCATGCTACATCAGTTTGCACGTGGTCATGAGTGCAAAGCAACAAGGGCAATAACCTTGGCTCTAATACAGCAGATTGCATACAAATATAGTTCTTCCCTATATTCTTGAACTAAATCCCATGAGGAATAAAAAGGGTTTGCCTTTTTGTTACAATATGAATGAATTTTCTAAGAATGTGCATATTTCCTGTAACATTCCCCATATTTTTTCACCAAAGGAAAAATAATCCAGGAAGCAATATGCTACAATGCTTCTCCTGATACTAACATTCTGTTAAGACCTCGTATTTCATTTTAAGATACCTCAAAATGTTGCTGCTCAGTCTTGCTGCTTCATAATGCGAGCATTTTGGAACATGTCAATTTAGCTGCCATAACTACCTTTTATCTAAGCCCTGCATGAGAAATAGACACACAGCCAACACAGAGCTCCTCCAGTCATGATGAATAGCCAGAAGTGCTGCTATTTCATTCTCTGCTTCTTGCTTGAGCACTCTCCTTGGGTGCTATCCATTATGTTGGCTTTTTCACACAGCTGTCTCATTCCTGTTGGACGTATCGAAGCTGATAGCCTGTCCCTCTAAATCCTCACTCTGTCTCTCATGCAGAAAGCTTGCACAACTCCCCAAGCTTGTCTGGCAGAAGGGTGACTGCTCAGGGCACAGAAGAGTTATGAGGAGGCTGTTGGGTTTGATGTGTGATTCACTGAATCCTTCTGACTGGCCTAAATGTACAACATGCTGCCTGTATAAACACACTGCACCATCAAGACAAGGCACAAATCTGCAGAAAAGGCAGACACATGATCATTATTAAAGACACATTAGGATTTTGTAGGATGGAAGGTCCAGATGGATTTAATTTTTAGCCACTACAGGAAATGAGAGATTAGATCTACTTATGTGCAAAGCAGAAACAGGTGAGGACAGCACTGCGTTTCCGTATAGAGAGATGTATTACATGCCTTTTCACTCCTCAAGCACGACCTCTGATATCCCTCCCCCCACAGCTGCCGAGCCTCAATCATCTGAAGGTAATAGAGAATCAATATGCTATGTAATTGGATTGTCTCTGTTTGAACATTGAAATTGACTCGCTTAGTTTCCTTATGAAAACAGCTACAGGATTATTGATTTTTTGCCTGTTTTTGCCATGAATCCTGCAGGCATTACCTGTCTTTCTTTTTTGTTTCTTCCTTTCTATTTTTCGTATTTGCTTTCTTTCTGTCTTTCAGGCCATGCTTTATTAGATGACATGAACATGCAGCCTGAGATGTCCCAATTCACCACTATTTTGGAGTGGCCACATAAGCTGTTGCCTGTTCCTACATAGCTTTTAAGAGTGTCTATGAAAAGTATTAATTATAAGAACAAATTTTCAAATTTACATATTTTTCGTTTCAGTTACAAAATATCATAGTATTATTTACATAGAATGTGGAAGAATAAAATGTGAAAGGAAATCTCTGCACAATTGCAGAAAATAGGAGCACATGTTTTTAATGTATCATTTGAGAAATGTCTTGATTAGATTTTGATTTTGTATAATTACTTGGCTTCTGAAAATAGATGTATATGTTTCGTAGAGATTTGTTTTATATCGGAACAATGTAGTACAGCTACAACAGACAACAGGGGCGTTTATGTCGGGGCACAGTGGATGTTTGCAATAGGAAAGTTCCATGAGGTCAGAGTTGACAAATTCAATCCTGAGTTAATGAGCTCCCTCTTATATTGTCATTTATGAAATAACAATCTTTTGGCTAATGAACCAATTTGCATATGCATGTGGAACTGATTTGTTATCTTGATTTGTTACACAGCATTTACACGATTTCTGACTTCCTAAACTAAGGATTGTTTGTGTTGATGAGACTGTCCGTGTGTGCATATGAGAAAGGAAGCACAAGGGCTTGGATCCCTATGGACATGTAACCATAGCTGGCAATGTGTGACGTTAGGGCCGTGATACCCAGTGTCTCGGAAGACCTTCATTCATTAAAATGAGAGAGAGAGTGAGCGAGAGAGAGAGAGAGAGTAAGGGGGAGGGACACTCTTGCTCTTGCCGGCTTTTTTCTCTACTACTCACATAACTATGCCAAGCTCATTATGAAGAAGCTTGCCAAACCATTCTCCACTTAGTCATAGCAGATCACAGGCATTGTGTTCTCAATGAGACTCGAATTAAGATAACACTCATATGAAGCACTAGCTTACACATGGAACAAGCCCCTGTTGCAGTGTGCCTCATTACATTTATTACCATTGCAAATGATGCATTACTTGTGACATGCAAATATGTGGAAGCCACTAGTGTTCCCTGAGCAGCTTGTGAAATCAGCAGCCTCCGTTCCGAAGCATTCTGCTTTTTTGAAGCCCTAGAGCCACAGCACTGCTTATCACATGCCTGACAGTAGCACAGGGCCTTGGCAGAAACTGGTACCAATCTCTAGCCGACTTTCAGACCACGTTACCATGGCAGCCACTCTGAAAGGATCTCAGTCAGGACCAAAAAGAATGATACTGTTAGTTGGAATTGAACTTTTTGCAAATGTTGCCACCCATGTTTCCTGAATCCCAGATTAGTGTCTGTCAGACTGGACTGATTAACCCCTTCCTCCTGCTTGTGGAGGGTCTGGCCTGTAGGGGGCTAGTTGTGATTATTTTGTAAGCATTACAGGGGCCACTGGAGCTGTTTGTTATGCAGCATTGTGCTGCCGTGATAATACTGGGCATGCTGGGGAAATGAAGGCCAGCTTTGTTCACCGGTGGCTCCAGAGAGGAAGAGGGAGTGCATGAAAACTTGCCCCCTATGTCCTGGTGCACTGTCTTCCCCATAGCTCACCCTCACCCCACAAAAGCTGCTCTACTTTGAGGCCCATTATTGAGAATAAAAGAGCTGTACCCTCCCAAAAAAGTGAATGTACTTTGCCATTACTCAGCTCTCTGATCTTGTTGGACACGTTCAGATGGCAAGCAGCTTTGCAAGAAAACTACA
Organism: Clupeocharax schoutedeni; assembly: GCA_037974565.1. Classification (NCBI taxonomy): domain Eukaryota; kingdom Metazoa; phylum Chordata; class Actinopteri; order Characiformes; family Alestidae; genus Clupeocharax; species Clupeocharax schoutedeni. Next base: position 945,900 of record JBBPDH010000031.1, read on the forward strand.
CATGACCCAAATTAGTGCACAGCTTTAATGATGAGGTGAGAAGTGGCCCAGTTTCGAGTGATCAGAGCGATTGCAGGTTCAAAGCGGCTGGGCCGCCCGCTGCCAGGAATGCTAATGAAGCTTGGAGAGAAAGAGAGAAAGGCTGACTGAACAGTCGCACTGTTGGTCTGGAGTGACAGGGGTGAATCACTGGGTAGAGGTTACAGCAGGTTGGAACCTCTAAATACAGCCGAAATCACAAAGTAGATCACGCAAAGCATCTTACGTGAGATTTCTCCTGAACTGGCATCCATGCTGAGCAGAATGAACTTTCAAAGAGGATTTGGTTCAGAGGGGAGGTGGCTAGTGGTCTGAGTTTGAGACCTGGATATCCCAGTCAGCAACAGCAGGCTCAAACTCAGCATGCTCACAGTTTAGAGGGAGGTGCAGGACCCCCAAGCCTTAGTCTACAAGACAAGCAGAATCCTTCAGCAGTTTGCTTACACCGACCTGCTAAATCAGTGATGAACCATTCTGTATGTGTGCTAGGGGTCAGCTGCAGTCCCCCTCCGGCTTTGGTCCAATGCACTGCTACAGGGTGACCGCTGAGAGAAGTGTCAACACTGCTGCAGGCTGGGAGATTTTCTGCTGAAAGAACAAATTTTGATCCCTAAAGGTTCTCATGCAAAAAAAAATGCCCATAGACAGTGGACAGTATCCGTAACATGAACAAAGGACAGCAAAACTGTAACTAAGCCGATTAGCTGATATACCGTGCAGTTAATGAGTCTGATATGTGTGGCTGGTTCTGTTGCATGGGTGAAAAAACTCAGTGTACTGGTGGATTTCTGGTTCCCAAATATTTGTCCTGATTCTCACGGTGCATTTCAGGGTCAGTGAAGTTGCAGTCAGTATCATTCTCAGCAGTTCATTCACCAGTTCTGTTTATACATGTAGGTATGTAAACCCATATGTGTATAAGTGAAGCAAAATCTAATGCAATTCTCTTGAATCTGTTCTCTAAACACTGTGCCTCAACTAGATATACGTTTATGAATTCCATTAGATTTTTTTTTTGCGCCACTTTCTAAAACAAACTAAACACACCAACACACACACACACACACACACCAGTGTACTTTTTTTTCTTGTGGGAATGATGGTAGCAGCTGTGACTGTGCTGTTCAAACATTGCAGCTATGGGACATTTATGTAATATGCAATCTCCATTTCAGAATTCTCTTGTAGTTAGTCAAATGATAAATATTAACAGAAACAACTTAAGATATACTAGGTGTAGAAAAGAATCACCACCTTCATAATATTCCTATTTTGTAGCTTTGCAGCCTGAAATGAAGACACAAACATCAGATTTTTTCCAGATGTATTACGCAATGCAGTTTATAACATACATCCAAATGAGTATTTGAGACAGACAAAGAACCACTACCCTGTGTCAATGCTTTTATCATCCTTTGCTTTAATTATTACCTTAAATCACTAGGGATATTTCTCTGCCAACTTTGCACATTTAGACTAAGCAATACTTACCCTCTCTTCTTTACAGAACTGTTCAAGCTCAGTCAAATACAATAGTGACCATTGGTGGACTCTAGCCTCCAAGTCATTCCAAAAATTTTAAATAGGGTTTAAGACGAGGGCATGGGAGGATATCCGCCTTTTTCTCATTTAGCCACAGTGTGTTCAATGTTGCTGTGTGCTTTGGGTCTTTATCATGTTGGAAAGTGAACCTTCTTCCTATTCACAATATTTCAGCACAAATGTTATGTTTTTTTGCCCCATCAATTTTTCCTACTACCCTGACAAGTGCGCCAATCCCTACTGCAGAGAAATACCCACGGAACAGGATGCTACCACCTTCATGCTTTAGGTATGATGAGCAGTACTAACTTTCTGACTGACATACTGTCTGACCAGTTTCCTTCTTACTGCATCCAGTTGGGAAGGGATGGCCTGATCTGGGGGTGTCCAAGTTTCAGAGATGGGGACTCGAGTTGCACTTAAGTCGCACAAGCAAAGACTTGTGACTTGACTTTAGACTTGCCCTCAATGAATTGAGACTTGACTCGGATTTGGGTGCTGTGACTCATGAGTCATAACTCTTAAACAATGTACATTTTCTGGAATTATTTATTGATATTTCGCACTCTTTCCAACGACCTTTAAACCCCCCCGGTGTCCCATTGCTTTTGTCTGGGATGAACGGTTTTCAGCTAATAACGGTTTTCGAGGGGTGGTTGGAAAGGTGTCACCGAGCCATATCTAACAGTGGAGCTCCACATTTAGAGCGCAAGAAATATTTTTTCTATTTAACATTTAGATTTAAGATCTTTTAAGGCAAATCCTTAAAAGTTGGTGAGGGCATATCACAGCACGCAATCCCGCCCCCTGCTAAGTAACAGCCAATAGGAATAGTGGGGCGTCGCCAATTAGAAAATCTTCTAAATGTATAGAGCACAAAATTTACAGTTTAAAAGTCCCACATTTAGAGTCATCATTTGTAAACGTTGCCACACAAAGACTTGAGACTTGAATTGGACTCAGTAAAAATGACTTGTTGACTTGTGAACATCTCTGCCAAGTAGTACCAAACACTTGGTTAAATAAAGCCAGTGAATTTTTGTATACATCTCCAGACTTGTGCATGTTTACAACTTAATCCCTGAGATCTTAATTAATTGTTTGCTTGCAGCTTAATTGATATTTTTAACTGTACTTTTGTCCCGCAACCTTACAAGTTGCATCTCGGTGGGAAATTTAAATTAAAAGAGGCAAATATGGGTTTACCTTTACATTTTCTTTAAGGGTAATGCATTAAACTGACGTAATTAGAGCTTACACTATAAAAATAGGCTCTCGGAAGGTAACCCCCGTGAAAAGCGAGGGATTACTCTATAGCTTTTTTTATCCTAACAATTATAGTTGATCACAGGTGGATGCCAGGTAGCTTTGTGTAAAGTGGCAAAGGTGATATGTTATACCCACACCTACTGTGCAGCTCACGGGTGCAAGTTATAGTACACTCAGTGGGTGTCTCATTAAATTGCTTCCTAACTTTTGAACACTCATGCACTTTCAGTCATTCCTCTCAGCATTAACAGCACACTAATACAGGGAAAGTACTTCTTTTGGACAGAACTGTAGAGGACCTGATGCATGCATTCAGTGGCAAAAGCTTCTATAGTACACTCACACTACTATTCACTAGGGGTGGGCAGAATGAAAAATGTGATACAATAGGCATTTTTTCAGAGTGAACAAACAAAATAAGCAGTATCACATTCCAAAAACACTATCAAGAACTATTAAAAAATAAGATTAATTGCATTCTTGGTTCAACAACTTTGCTGCGCTATAAATTAAACAGGCTTAAATATACTCTGTTTGAAAGGAAACCATCAGTGTTCTTTAACTGACCGTATCACAATATGAGCATGTTGTTTATCACAATAGCAATACATATCACAATAATACTCAGGATTACTATTTACCATATTCTTTACTGTAATAACTCATTTCCTCTGCCAGTGACTTCTTTTTGCGACAGTATTTTCTCTATTCACACAAATTAAGCATGAAAGCAATCAAAGCCTTTTCATTCCATGCCCTGAAATGTCTTCAGCAGAATGCCTCACCGTGTGTAAAAAACGTCTGCCTTCATAACATTCAATAGGCAACCACTTTACACATAATGCTTAATGTTCAAATAGGGAGCCATAAATCATGTTCATATTTGGCCACGATGAATGGACTAAAGCTATTGGAGTATCTGCCTTTAATTAAGATGTTGGGGGAAGAGAGAGGGAGATTTACGGAGGGAGGTTACGGAGGTTTCGGATGTTCAATAGCTTGGACCTCGCTAACAGAGGTTGTCTGGCTGGCTGCTCGCTTGCTTCAGCCCAGGTGCAGTACGTGAGGCAGGTGGCCATTGCCAGATGTAAGAGAGGGGTTTTTACTGCACCTCTAAACCTTTTTTATTCCCCGCAGACGTCCACCTGCGAATTCAGGAGAGTGAGTGGGACCGCCAGCTGGGAAAGTTTTAAAGGCGGTTTAATATTTTAGTGCCTGTGTATGCCTGCACATCAGAAAAGCCTCCAAGACCTCTTTTGCTGTCGCACAGTCTGCGCAGCTTGCTTTAATATTTTGCTGTCTTTCCCTGCCATCCCCTGTGGACCTTTCCTTTGAGCTTGAGTGTCAAGGTGAACTGATTTATTCAAACGGCTCTGAATACCATTACACTGGTCTGTAGCTTGTCCACCAGAGCATTTACTATACCAAAGCCACTTGGGACCATTTCTCAAAGTTTAACCTCATGTCCTCATGAGTTATGGTATAGCATAACAGTCAGCCCTGATTTAATGAAGGCAGTCATCCAGCAGCTTATTGATATATTTTCGAATACAATTTAACTGTATATAGGTTCCATATATTGTTGTTCTTGTGCAACCTGTAGGGTCTGAATGAATTTGCTGCACAACTGGATGCAATACATGTTTGGAATGATAAGTGCCAGTGTTTTCATGTTGGTTTTGATTAAATAGGGTGTGTTCATAATGCTGAACTCTACATGCTAGTGTGTCAGGCACAGTCCAGTACAGTCCAGTAAGGCTAAAGGTTTATGAACCTTACTTATTAGTTTGCATAAATGTTCAGGCCCCTGGTTTAAGTACCATCTTCAAAAACACACTGAACTGATGACCTAATCTAGTTATGAATTGCTGGTGTTGTGCATGTCTTTGTATGTATTCCTAATATGAAGTACATGTATATGAGAAGTGGAAAAAAGAAACCAAATAAAAGCCCCAGCCTTGATTCTTGGTGATCCTGTAATAACCTTTCTGTAGCCAGGCTCTCCTTCATACTGTTTGCTCTCCATTACCACATTATTGCTGGACATCTGGAAAGGTTTGGCTGTTTATGTTCATTTTGTGGCCCCCTGTAATCACAACCCTAGGCACAAGCACCTCCTTTACCTCAAACGTGCGGGTGAAAAGAAGCAGGAATTATGATCGAAGGCTTCCTGCATGTGGCCAGCATGAGGCCGCTGTTGTTGTTTGACAAAATATCCTGGCCTTTCCCCTCTTTTCTTCTATAAAGGATGCTGAGCGGCTGTAGATTTCTTAATGAGGCACATGTATATTTTGCTTGCCTCTCTATGGTTCCTGGCTGACCTGGGAATGAGACCGAATGGGTGACCATGGTCCTGGAGGAACGTGCTTGGTTTTTACTATGTACTGTGTGTATATGGTAGAAATCTACTTGACTTAGCATGACTTGCATGATCCCATCTCAGCCATACATCAGATTTTAATAATGAATAACACAGCACACATAATATCTGCCTTTCACAGGTTAGTTGTTGTCTGGTTAGTTTCAGATAATGGCAAGGATTTTCACCCTCACCCGCTTAGAGCCCAGGAGACAAGTGAAATAAAATGACACATCTCAGGAGCTTTGTGTATGTGTGCATGTGTGCATATCTGTTGTTTTCCTCACATCTGTCTCTACTGTACGCATTAAGGGATTCACCTTTTCTTTGATTAAAACTTTACTACTGGAAGGGGTAATAACAGATCTGAGTGGCTATGCGTTTTCCATAACGAGGTGTGTTTACATGCCAAACTTTAGGATGGTGGAACTGGAGGACAGATTACTTTCAGAATTAATTATGAATGGCCCAGACTAGATGGACGTGGCCATTTGTGTGGAAAGCCCATTACAAGCTGAACTGATTGAGGAATGTATAGATGAGATTTGCAAGGTCACTAAGCCGTTCTGCCGGGTGCTTCTAAAGCCACTGTCTGGGGCTGCAGTAACGGAGCTGCTGTCGCCTGTTGCACCATGAGTTCTCTTCTCCACGTCCACACCCTCTTTCAGTCAAGCGTTCCTACCTCACCCAAATTGCCCATCATACACAAGCACATACACAGACACACACCTCTCTTTATCTCCTGCTCGAAATAGCGTGCAATTTCCAGCAAACTCCCTGTGAACTGGAGAAAGTGTTTGTGTCTGGAGATGAAAGGCTTCACACCCACTGCCTACACACCGAGCCGCTTGCAACACCTTCCCGCGACAGCACACATCCAAGACTCCCAACAGCACCCCCTCTTTCTCTAAACCGCTCTTTCTCTTTTTCCGCTGATACCTAATGCTATCTCAGTGAGCTAATGATGCTAATGCTGCCTTCCCAGGAACAGGCACCAGACAGTTAGCCTGACCATTACAAGGCTGGATGTGAAGCTTCCTATTCCCACCCCAGATCATGCTTGGAAGCAGAGGAGCAGGAACGAGGAGCAACCTCACGCATAGAAAGGGAGTGAAAAAAACAATGCTGACCGTAATGCAGACTAATTGCTTTCCATTTACTTGTGTGGAGACCAAAATAGCAGCATCTCCGTAACGAAATGGCAGTTTGATACGGCAAGTAGCCACACACATGCACGCATGCTCACACACTCTCACTCTCTTCCACACATGTTTCCCAGCAGTTGTTAATTGATTGGTGTCAGTCTTTGTAGAGATGCAGGCATTTACACAAGGACCACAGTTTGTTTTCTTTAACACCAGACTGCTACCTGCATCACATCTGCAGGCTGGACATCGATCACCTGACTGAAGCTCCATGTCACAGCTGAGAATTACCAATGGTGAAATCTCCACCTTAGTAAACGTGCAGTAAGGCCATGTCTGTTACTGTATTATGTACTGTTTCATCTAGACATCATAACATTCTATGTTAACACATTATAATGAGATTAAATTTCCATTAGTTACAATTACAAGCCATGGTACAATCTTGTATATTGTGTTATAATGCGCACCTGTAAGCAAAACCAAAATGACAGTGAAGAGTGAGAATCCACACTGAATATCACTATTTAAGTACTGAGTACACAGACTTCGTATAAGAGAAATCCAGCAGGCCTAATGAATTTCACAATTAATAGCACAACATTGTATAAGCATGTGCTTTACTTCTGTGAAACCCAGCAGCACACAGTCTCAGAGCCAGCTCAGCATTGCATGGCACAGAGAGAAAAAATCACCAGTATTTTCCCTGTACTTTTGTCCCTACAAATCCTAGTTTGTCTCATTTGTTAAATAAAAGCATCAAAAGGAACACCAAAAGCACATAATACTTGACTAAAAGCCACAATAATAACATGCAAACCTCTGCAGTGCGGTACAGTGTACAGCCCAGGTGCTGTTTCTCCTCCTTTCCCCAGCCACCCAAGGCTTCACCAGTGCGGGCTACACTGATCAACTACAGCTGCTTCAGGCTACCAGCCGCCAGAGAGAGAGAGAGAGAGAGAGAGAGATTGAGAGAGAGATGAGCGACGCACGCTCCCTTGACTTACCAGCACGAGCTGAACACAGCAGAGAAACCAGCAGCACAATCACCAGCGTCAGGATCTTCACATTCATTTCTGCTCTCCCCTCTCTCCGTCTCTCCGCCAGTCGCTAGCTGATATACTGTAGTGGTGTGTGTGTGTGTGTAAGTGTGTGTATGTGTGTGAGTGTGTGTGGAAGCAGGGAGAGGGAGAGTGGGTGATTGAGTGAGAGAGAGAGAGAGAGAGAGAGAGAGAGAGAGTGTAAGAAAGGGAGAGATACTGTTTGCTCCTGTGTGTATGTGCGTGTGTGTCTGTATGCGTGTGAGAATGGGCTTGTGGGTGAACGTGGCTGTATGTGTAGTGAATGTGTTTGTATATCAGCGTTACTCTAAGACCCAGGGCAGGTCTCTTTCTTGTGCAGCTCTCCCTGAGAGATGTGAGCGTTTGTTGTTTTTTTTTCTCTCTCTCTCCTCCTCATAGAATAGTGCCAAGTTCAGTAGAGCTGTGAAGGCGCAGGGAGTGGGTTTGTGGCTGGTTCACCGATGGGGGTTGTTTGCCTTGGATGAGGATTCTTGCTCATTCAGGGGGTTTTAGTACCACTGACACTGGGGGTCAGGGAAAAGGGGCCCTCCCTCCGCCCATTACCCCTCACACTGCCCACCATGCCTCACCCCTCCCACTAAAAAACAGACCAAGGTGTGGAGGGGGTTGGGGTGGGAGGAAGATGGGTAATAACCAAATGCATGTTCTTGCTCAGACTTTAATTGCCAAATGGCTGCATGGCTGTAAAACAAGTCTAATTTTCAAAGCATCTTCCTCAGCTGTTTTCATGTAGTTCTTATAGACCCCACAATATTACACAATCTTTCCTCATGCGACATGTTGACGTTATTCCCAGTTTTTCTGTTCGCTGTCCGTGACACAGGGAGTTGCCCCTGTAGAACTTATCTGACCCCGTGCTTAGATTCCATCTCTTGTTTTTGTTTTTTTTTGCCCGTTCTGAGTCATTTGTTTTGTGTTCTCTACAGATTTTCATTCTTCTCAGAAACAAAGAGCAGTTAAAAATCACCCAGCCTGTATGGAGATGTAAATTGAGTTTTATTTATGTTTATTTAGTTCTGTTTTATTTGTCTGCCTTTCGGCACGCAGGAAAAGTTCTATTTCTCAGGCTGAATTGTGAGAAATATGTAATAGGCCTGAAAACAATGGCAAGTTTCCTTATCTCTTTTAAGCACTGATTGAGTGCATTTAGGTTTAGCATTCATGGGTGAATGTACAAATGTAACTTACATGAGCTTAGATGGGCTTTATTCCTCACTTATTTTCTTAATGTTCTCTGTGTCCTCTATATTATAATGCACTGGAAGTGTACAGCACCGGAATTGTTTTGCACTGGTGATATTGTGATGCACTGGAAGTCCATTAAACTGTTTGTTTCATGGCCACATTTCTTCTACGGTTTGGGAAATCCCTGTTTGGAACACTCTGCTCCACTGCTTCCCAATATTGGTTTAACTGAAAAATGCTTTTATCACTTTAGTACTGAATTAAGGCCGGAAGAACTTGGCAGAACCGTTTTATTAAGATCTATTAAGAACTATGGCAGAACCGTTTGTGTAAACAGATCAAATAGATCTTATTTTTCATTATATTTACATACCTTAAATAAGAGTTTCATCATAATTATTGCCGGTGCTACACAGTGTGATTATGTAATAATGTAGCTATAAAAGCAGATAGAAATGACAGAACAATACCAATCAAACACATTGTAAACAGTCCAGATCTATTAAGAGTGAAACTAATAAAGCCCCAAGAAGCAATTAAGTACTTGCTGAATGGACAAAAATCTATGATGGATGGATGGCATGGGACATGCAAAACACAAAGTATGCCCTGTTAAAGATTTCCCCAAGCGTCTTTGTTCACTTAAACCCTCAGTTCTGAGGCTATGCACACATACCAACTGCATAGGCTTGTTTTCTAAGCCCCCCCCCTGCCCCAGGGCATATATGTTCCTAACACTCTCTTCAGACCTACCAAGAGGAGTACCTTCCATTTTTGTATGGTCCACTTGAGGCTTTGGCTTCTTCTCACCCTGTGACTGACTAAGGTTCAGTTAGAAGGTGCTTATCCTGTCTTGACCTTTTTTTAGCCGTCAGATAATTTGCCAGTGTACACTGACCAGGTTCCATCCATGACAGGAATCCACACTGCTTTACATCACCTAAAACATGCCTGGTATTTTCATAGACTTTGTTCTTTGTTGAGCTTTTAAATGACATGGGTATTGCTTGCTATATGCATTATGAAAATACATGGTAAATATGATCAAATTCAGCTCATCTTAATGTAGTTTCAAGATTCAAGATTCAAGATACTTTATTTGTGTGTCACAAATAAAGTATTTTATTGGCATTATATGAAATAAGTGTGTCATATAATCTGCACTACACGCAATAATTTATCTTTTTGTGAGCTCCTGGTGACAGGTAATGGATCATTTAAGTGTTTGTTATAGACATCCACATCCATTAAGTAGCATTTAGGGTACTTAACTATTGCACTTATACCCCAGTATGTAGAATAGTGTGTATATAGCATATATATTTCCTACAGATTTTTTTATTGGATTTATTTACGCAGTCATGACATAAGCAATTCCATTTGAGGTGAATAACATTGCTTTGTAACAGTTTGAAATGTTTTAAAGTTTGAAAGGCCCTTTAAGATGAAGATGTTCTCTTTTTTCAAATTTCCTAAGTTCTTTTCTTAGCAGGCTCACTGTTGCGTGTTCAGTTCCTGTGGCATTTTTCCATGGGCACTTAATCGGACGTGGTTTTAGGCATGCCATAATCATCAATCCGGCACTAGCTGCTTTTTTAAGTATTCATCTCTGACACAGGAATACTTAGCTGTTTACAGGAAGTCCTATAAATGAAGGAATGCTATGTGTCATATGCAAACTGCCTTTCACCTATCGATGACGCTTCAGATGCCCTTGCAGGACCATCGCAGCATGATTTGGGAGTTTATTATTAGTTATACACATGTGCTCCCCAATCCCATTCACTTGAATGCAATGTGGGTCATAACAAACAACTCAAGTCATGTTTGTAAGCGATATCGATCAACGGGGACTGCTCAACAGGTGGTCTTTCGTCCATGTCTAAAAAAAGCTGTCTGACAAAATGTTTGCCTCGTTATTTGCTTCCATACATGATTAATGTGCTTCCTGTTTATTATCCGGCTCTTAATTACAGGCCTCAAACATGGTGCCTGAGACAAACAGAAACGGATGTTTGTCGCTAAAGGCACCACTGGGTTGAATATTGTTGTAGGTGCCACTGACCACTCTATGGAGCTCTACACGCTCAAACCAATCACTTCTATATGAATTAAGCAAATATATTACAAGTAATTTTTTTTAAGTGTGTTCTAATTATGATTCATAAAGTATTGTGCAGAATGGTATTAAGTCCTCTTCACCATGGGTATTTATCCAGAACCATGTCACTCCAAGTGTAAGGTTTTTAAGCTATTTATTCTGTTGTATTTTCTGCTTTGCTTTGCCACATTTTATGGCAACAAGCCAACTGCAGAGCTAGTATCTCTAGTACATTTTTCAAGCTGTCCCGGCCAATTGTGCCCAGTGACCATTTTCTCTAGTGTTGCGTGACACTGCAGCAGCTGTCTCTATAATCCAGGTTATCCGGCCCATCAACCAAAGAGCAGTAACTGAAGCTAACTTATGGAGGATGACAGTTTAGGGTCGCCGTCGTCTGAACGGACCAAAAGTAACCCACAGGCACTCATTCATTTATGTACAATGCCAGTGGCTCCAAAAAAGGAGCAGTACTTCCCACCTGCACTATCGTGTTCTGCTGGCACTTGACACATCCATTCATAATTCGCAGAGTTCTGGGTCTTTGTGAATTGATGGTAAAATGTGCATAGATGAATCTATGACTCCGGTGTGCATGTTTAGTGGGATGTTCTCTCCCTTTTCATTATTGCCAGTGGAAGTGTGTGAATACAGCAGGTCATGCCCACATGTACCTGTGCAATGTTGAGCTCTACCATAGGTGTTCTAAACCAACAAACAGAGAACAGCTTTGAATTCTTTGTACAATCAGCCTGTAATCAGAGGGGCAGATCTTCACAGTGCTTTCACAGGTGACACCCTGCCTGCTGGATTGATTGTCTGCCACGGAAGTTGGAGGACTCCACTGAACCCTTGCTCCTCACATGAGGTACCATATTTATGTGTGAATGGGAGTGGACGATTGCCAGCTTTTCACACAGTCTCCTGGACATCTAAATGGCCCTGTCCTTACTCTCAAAGTGCATTCAGTTTTATGGACATATTTTCTTTTATTCTATTGCACGTCAAAAAATTGAAGAAAGGAGATACGCCATTCATCCGAATCCCAGAGTTCATGTATTGTAACAGCAAGATCAAAGGAAGTCAAAACAAGTTAAGCGGTCAAAAAGAAGTAGCCAAAGGGGACAGTGCTCTTTTTTCCCCCTGCTGCTTCCATGGTGTTGCACTTATCGGAATTTCAATCAATTGCATGTGGTTTAGAAATGGCCTGCTTGATTTGTAAGGATCCTGGCTGGAAATGCTGGGGGTTGCAGAGTGTGAGATTGAGGCTTGCTGTGCTGTAACTCTGGCTCTGCAAAACATTGGAGAGACTCCTGTGACATTATGGGGTGTTTGCGATAGAATAAGAGCAGCAGACAGGCCTAAGGTGTTAATGAACAGATCCTTGAAAATGCTCAATTCTTATGCATCCTTGCTCTAATATTGACTCCAAGATCGCAAACATGGCCTGTTCCTCACTAAACATCTCAGGGAATTTTCTCCTGTTTACTGATTCTTCAAACGTGTTGATCTTGCTGTAGATCAGCACAGCGTGATAACAGACTTTCTGAGTGTTAGGAACGGCATGTTGAGTCTGAAACATGTATGGCCCCGGAACATGTTCCGAACTGTCCTGCAGCGAGAGATTAGAATCTTGGGATGAAATATTACAGCTCCTGAACAGGGGCTGAGAAGTGCTAATTGCAAAGAGTAGCATGTTTTTAAAGTGTGTTGATACTGGCCATCTGTAAATGTCCTTTTCCTGTCCCCAGCAGTTACTATTCCTAATTTTGTCTTTAGCATTAGTGAAACACATAATACTTTCTCCCACATGTACTGTCCTGTCTGCCATCATTGAGAAATTGGCACACGACAAATGCAGCCATTCTCTTGGAGAGGTGATTGCTTTGATGCAATCAGGCCAAGGTGAATGGGAACAGGAGCAGGGACATGTCAATAAAGAGGCACACATCATGTGATGTCCTGAGGTCAGCTTCTGTTAGGGTAGAAAACTTTTCCTCTTCTCTTTCCCTTAGTTTGCTGAACCCAACCTGGACACATACTGATGGATTTGCGTTCTCTCTTGACTGCTCTTAAAGTCCGTGGCAGTGACTTTTACTCCCTCTCTCTCCAGAAGCGACAAGCAGTTTTAAAAGTGGAAGGATGAAACAGAGGTGTTGAAATGGAGTGAATGTCTTCTTTTGCAGTCGTTTGAATGGGAAATAAGAAGCCTCTATAAAAGCTATGGTGGAGTGGCAGCGTTTTGAACCCAGTCTCCTTTGTTTCTTATCTCTGTGAAATTTGCCTTTGATGCGCTGACACCTTCCCTATTATGAATTCTCTTTGCTCTGACTGGGAAGAATAACATAAACAATTCACACTGTGATGTGTGGGGTTTCTATGGTAGGCCGAGTAATAAATGTAATTTATACTGTGTCACATATAAAGCCAAAGGCAATAGTTTTTGTAACGCTTTTCTCACAGCTGTGTATTGTTATCAGCTAAAAGGGAAATGGGCAAGAAAAGGCGACTCTATTAATAACCAAGGGTCTTTAATGACCACTACTGAGGCCAGAATATCCGTCTCATAAATCGTTTCTTTTTGGTAAGTGCAACTGCTGGTCTCCACCTGTTTGGGGGTGTTTGGCTTGGGGGTCATTTTTCAACATGGGATCAGGGACTCATTAGGAATTGTTTCATTTCATCAGCCCAGAAATGCATGGAAAACCCCTGAGATGAAATTCCTTGTTTCCTGCCTGTTCATTCTGATAAACCTTTAAGGGCTGAGGTTTGTTAAAGTGATTGTCTTTGAAGAATGGAAAAGTAAAATTGAAAATATCAGCTTGTCACTTTTAAGTATACGTTTTGACCACTGTTCTTTGTTTCCTGTGTATCTGGAATATAGTTTAATCCTGTGTGGTGCATTTGATTCAAAATCACTGCATTTGGTAGTTTAAGATATAGCAAAGCAAAGTTTGAGGTAGAAATCAGAAGAGGAAAAGAGGAGTGGGGGTGGTAAAGCCTGGAAAGGATGTGTTACTCTTTGTGTGTTTGGCATGTTGATAAATGGACTTCTCTGGAGGACCCCATTCCTCTCAAACAGTGAGGCCCGGTCTCTATCTGTAACATAGCAACTACACTTTTGATGGGAGTGTATAGGAGTTTTGACAGGAGTTATAACAGCTGTGATATTTAAAACATATTGGAGCCTCAAAGTTTTCTATTTATATTGTGTAAATGTTTGTACCTTTCAGTTTTTACTATTTAGTTCCATATGTATTTACAACAGCATTTTAGCTTCTGAGCATTTGGGAGCAGTTTTGATTTGCAAGGGATAAATCTTATAAGATGAATCAGCAATTGACTTTGATTCGAGAGCTGCAGGCACCTTTCTCTGCAGTACTAAGAAGCATTTGTGCTATTACAGAGTACTTCACTTTCCCAGCTGACCTTGCAATCAATTATTTTCCTACATGAGAGTCTTTTTGAGCAGCCTTTTAGCCGCTAGCTATCCTAACGTGCCTGATTAAGATTTTCTGTCATGACATATGAAATAAAAAGTGAATTGTGAACAATTTCAAGGGTATATCTTAGTTTAAATTTTCAGCTTAATAAGTTTAAATCACATGACAATGTTTGAGAACTAATAATGCCAGAGTTGTTTGCAGTGACACTGTGAATCCGTGGGCCTGGGTCAGATTTCCGAGTCCTACATTCAGGACTGTGAATACTTGCTGTAATTACTGATGTAAAGAAATGCCTAAGTGGCATTTGATGAGGCATGTGCATGACCCTGTGCTGTGGGTGCAGCTAGTGGCCATGGTGAGGATTACTGGCAGCAGTCAAAAGTTTGGATGCATGTTCTCAAACCATGACTTCCATGAGAAAAAAAGATACGAAAGTTCTGTCATACATGAACACACCACAGCACACAGTGTGAACAGCATGAAATTCTTCCTCTGCATTTAACCCATATACAGTGGGTAGGGAAAGTATTCAGAACCCCTTAAATGTTTCACTCTTTATTACATTGCAGCCATTTGCTAAAAGAATTTAAGTTCACTTTTTTCCCTCATTAATGTACACACAGCACCCCATAATGACAGAAAAACACAGAATTGTTGACATTTGTGCAGATGTATTAAAAAAGAAAAACTGAAATATCAGTATATGTTCCTAAGTATTCAGACCCTTTGCTCAGTGTTTAGTAGAGGGTAATGCATTAAATTGAGTTTAAAGGTTTACACTATAAAAATAGGCATTTTAGGCATTTTTTCTAACCAAAACACAACAGTGGTTTTTCACTATACGCGGGTGCTCTTGGAACATAACCCATGTGAAAAGCGGGGAATTACTGTGTGTGTACATATATATATAGAGACATCACCTATGTATGACATATACATTGTTATTTCAAGCATTATTTTTGAGCAGCAGTGCTCAGCATGTGTGATTCCTAACAGCGACTCAGGAAGCTACTTAAGAGTGTGCAAAACTGCTTTGAGAAATATGAACAATTTTCTGAAAAATCTCAAATTTAAACTAGAACTGCAAGCAGTTATTAACGGGGTCCAAGCGAAGGCGCGGTCCGCATCCC
>JBBPDH010000031.1:981425-992694 GCA_037974565.1 Clupeocharax schoutedeni
GTCTTTCACAGTTGGACAGTTCTGCTCAGTGTACTGAAAAGCTACACATAGCACATTTCATTGGCAACAATAAGAGCACTAATGTTTTTTTGGTTTTTTTATCTTTTCAAAACTAAGCCAGTGCAATACACGCTTATTCTCTCAGAAAGTGTGGGACATGGTTGATTTTGACATTGAACAAAATTCTAACAGCTAATTTGTTTTGAGTCTTGTGTACATTAAGTCCTAGCTTCTTGTCTACAAGAATATTTATTGTCAAAATGTACATATTCTTATGCATCCATGAGAAAGCTGCTGAAGTCCACTCTCATGAGAAAGATATGAAGTATGACTCTCTTTGTCGGTTTCCAATGTTTTCTGTGCAATAGCTTCCATGAGTCCAGCAGCTTGATTTCCATGTCACAAACACATCAGACTCATGTGTGGTGGAAGGGCTGTAATGAACTCTGGCGCATACCAGTGTGAGTTATTCCAATAACTGAAGGAACACAGGTTAAAACTACTGGCATACATTCTGGAGGTTTGTAGATGAACACTTGTGATGACAGCGCTAATGGTCTCTTCCAGTCGAAAGTTAATGAATGTCTTTGCTAATCTGGGTAACAGGCCTGTGTGCCAAGCATTTATCCCTCAACGCTTCAGCCAACAGTTCAAGGAGCACAGTGAGCAGTGTTGCCAGGTTGTTGTCATTAAATGCTCATAAAAGCCCAGCAAAAACTAAACCAAAAATCATAATAATGACATAACAGTCATTAACATTCAAAAGAATGTGCAACATGTAAAAATTGTACCATGAGCCTTTTATATTATTGTTTATTAGGCAGTTTCACACTACCCATCAAAGTAACCCAATTCTACAGGAAATCCACATGCTTGGAAACACTTTTCATGTAGAACCATTGTCTTTTCTCAGCATTAATTTGCGCAACATAAATTTGCTTTTAAATAGCTCCAAGAAGATTCCAGGGTTTAAGACATTTGAGACTTTTCTACAGAAACACTACTCAAATTTAATTTCATTTTAAATTTGTTTAATATTCGTCAACAAATGAAAGTTGCAGTGTTGGACTTTCAGACAAACCAATGTCAAACATTGTTTCAACTCTCCGTGCAAAACTATTTGAATCTTGAGTACAGGTCCTGGTAGTACATGCTCTTACTTCGCGACTTGTTTTATCTACGGTTATGGTATAGCCAGGCTTTTTCCTCTCCCGGCAGCTCAGTGGCACTCAGTACGAGATGCTGAAAGGTTAGATATATAATCAGGAATTTCTCTGAGCTGGTCTCAGCTCTCCCTTCAGTCATTTGATTCCCATGATAAAGGTCGTCAGAGCTTTGCAGGGCACCCTGTGGGGCTGTACTTCCCTAGAGTCCAGTGCACTTCTTCTTTGCCTGAGATTTATGAGAACCCTGCTTTGTTTGCCTTGGGCTTACTCTTGTTTTTCTTGTCCTTTTAGAGACTGTGGCTTGAGATAATGAATCAACAATTGGAGGGGAAAGTTCAAGGATCTGAGGGACCCTTCTGTTGACTGGTCATCTGCTTTGAACATTTTCATGATGTTAGGAGAGCTGCAGGTGACCGAAGGGTCTTCTGGTTGATGGACATGGTCAAACGCAAGCATACACTCTCATCCCAAGAAAAGAGGTCTGGACCTGGAGGGTCCATTTGGGAATTCTGTTGGCTTGTTCTAAAGGGACTAAAAGCAATTTCTTCATGCTCTGTTTGTAGCACCATTTTCTTTTGCACGGAAAGGTCCGATGAAGCCTTATGTTCACAGTGCTAACATAACAAACAGCATATCATTGCTGTTGGGGTAGTCTCTGTTTTTGTCAATTTGGGGATATTTGTCAGCAGCCTTTTACCTTGTGTATGTTTCCTAAAGAATGGGTCAATAGAAGTGGGCCAGAATTACCTGGGGAAATCTTTTTACAGTAACTCATGTTAACCATTACGTTTCTGTATATGTATGTGAATGCTGTATTGTTTGACACAATGCCATTAACCTCTGACTTCAAAGTTGAAATGTACTTTGATGGTTTCAACATCAAAACACTGTAACCACCACCGCTCTGCTTTCAAGGATGGGATTTAATGCCTCTTCATGTGGGAGACAACGAAAGGTGATCGCAGGAGAATATGGACTGCCAGGGATATAATGATCTAAAAATAGCCAGTGTCACAAGAGCAGTGAAAGGAACGTGTTTGCAGGGGTCAGAGCTAACAGCCTGCCTGTACGTTTGAGATGCAGACTGCCGAGGGTGTGTTTGCCAGTGACAGTGTCTCCTTTTTTCCACTGGTCAGCTCTGATGTGCTCTATTTTAGAATTGCACACAACAGTTCCACACTCACATGGAACTCCAGTGTGTAGCAATTGTTGTTTATCATTTCAGGGATCTTCTATGGTTGTTGCTGGCCGGTATGTTCTTTCTGCAACATAGTTTTATTCTTGATAGTCACAGTGAGGTACTTTCAGTGTGAATTTTCTTGGCCTTCATCAAGTTTCTTCCTTGAGGTTTGTACTCAGAGACACAAGCCCATGTGCACACATTTTTAGACATACGTAACTCTTGCACTCCTAAAGTTCCCATCTCTGTCTAGATCAGAGATGTTCACAAGTCATTTTACCAAGTCCAAATCAAGTCTCAAGTCTCTGTACTCAAGTCCAAGTCAAGTCTCAAGTCTCTGTGCTCAAGTCCAAGTCAAGTCTCAAGTCTCTGTACTCAAGTCCAAGTCAAGTCTCAAGTCTCTGTGCTCAAGTCCAAGTCAAGTCTTTGAGTGGCAACGTTTACAAATGGCAACTCTAAATGTGGTATTTTTGAGCTGTAAATGTTGAGCTCTAAATGTTTAGAGGATTTTCTAATTGGCCACGCCCCTCAATTCCAATTGGCTGTAGCTTAGCAGCGGGCAGGGCTGCATGCTGTGATATGCCCTCACCAACATGGAGGATTTGCCTTAAATGATCTTAAATCTAAATGTTAAATATGAAAAAATATATGTCATACTCTAAATGTGAAACTCCACAGTTAGATAGGTCTCAGTGACCCCTTTCCAAGAACCCCTCGAAAAACGTTCATCTCGTACAAGAGTAATTGGACAATGGGACGAGGTGAATGGTTTATGGGTCGTTGGAAAGAGTGAAAGATATAGATAAATAATTCCATGAAATGAACATTGTTTACGAGTTATGACTCAAGAGTAACAGCACCCGTGTCCAAGTCAGGTCTCAAGTCATTGAGGGCGAGTCTAAAGTCAAGTCACAAGTCTTTGTTTGTGCGACTTAAGTGCGACTCAAGTTCTAGTCTCAGACTCGAATCCCCATCTCTGGTCTAGACATACCAAAAACCATCTGTTCTGAAAGCACTGATCATCAGATTTTGAAGTCTAAAGAGTTTAGGGAACAGATAACTGTAAGCAGAAGAAATGACTTCTGTTGGCAATTATTAAGCATCTAACAAAGGTTTCAAAGGTTGCATTAGGTCACCTGTCCTTATTACTCTTTGAACAAGTGAGCAGTTTTGGGTCTGTTCAGTGGTTTAGTAATTGTTTTTATTTGGATTTTTTTTTTTTTTTGCATCATTAACTGCCTCTTTGTAAGTAGTACAAGAACTCTCCAGTTTGTTGGCCAGTTGATCTTCCATTAAGACCATTGCTTTTCCACATGCTTGGTCTTTATGGTAATGCGTCCACTTATCCAAGATTAGGATTTAGGAGAACAAGAATGAGTTTATAAATATCCAGCCTTTATTAAGCCACAGGATCCATTTGGCCATCTGAGCACCAGGGCTCTCCATACGGTCCGTCTCAGCAAACGATGTGTGTGTGTGTGTGTGTGTTCATGTATGTGTGTGCATTTCAACAGTTACCCTGATCCGGGTTACAGCTAAACACTGGAATTCCTCTACACCCAGCACAGTAACATCCTCCATGATTAAAGTGGAAAACTTCCAATGGCAAATTAAGTGCCTCAGTAATAGACATCATTGAGTAAAACAAAGGCACAGACATATACAAACACGCACCCAAACACACATACACAAACATTCAAGCCAAAAGACAGGATGCCAGATAGAGAGAGGAAGCCCGCCGGTAGATAGGAAGCAGGGACAGTGGGGACCGGAGTGTGTCCCTGAAACCAGCGTGCACTTCAGCCTCCTCCTTCCTCCCTGTATTTTTCCTGTTTACTACCTCACTTGCTTGCTTGGATGTTTTCTTTCACTCCTCTAAAGTCAATATCCTCCCATGGCGAGCAGGGCACTCGTGCTTCACTCTGGCTGCCGGACGTCATTAAAAAGCTCAGAATATCGACCCCGGGAATTCTGAAGTCCAACGTGTGGTGCATTGTTTTGAAAATCGTTCTGGTTTTGGCTTTGGCTATTTCTGGATTCCTCCCACCTTGCAGCCTCCCTCCCTCTCTCCCTCTTTTCACTTAGATTGCCTGCAACTGCAAAAGGCCATTATTTTCCACCCACCTCTGTGTGAAATAAAACAATCCCACTTCCAAGGATTTCCCAAAGAATCAATTAATTTCTTCTCAACTTGCTTAATTCCCTTGAGAGATTGTTTTCATAAAATGTTATTCAAACTGCTGCTTCTCTCTGAGATTAATGGACAGCTCATGTGTCATGTAAATAGTGCATATGTATTTCATCTGCAGACAGGAGTGAATGCATTAATTCATTAAAGTGGTGGATGCCTGATTGCTGCAAGCAGTGTTCTACTTCTCTTTTGAACGTCCTTCTGGTACGTCTATGTGCAGCATGCAGCAAGGGCATCATTCAGACAACTGGCCAGGCCTCTTCCTCCCACCTCCACTAATAGTCCTCCCCCCAGGATGACCTCCTGACCTCTGTGTCTGGGAGACAGCTCAAATATGCTATGATTTAACCCCACCGAAGGTCATGCATTACGGGCCCTTCTGTCTGCGTGTTTGATTCAAGCTTTCATGATCCTTAAAACTGGGAAACCGCAAGGGGAAGTCTCACAGTCAACCAAAGAAGTGCACCTCAGGGGAGTTCTACTGCATGAGCGCTCTCTGTATCTCTCAGTTTTTTTAAGAGACCCCACAGATATGCCTTTCATCAAGGCCCAAAATCAACTCACACATGCTGCATGTGCAAGCATGGTTCAGCCAAGGCTCCAGCTTGGCCCCCAGAGGCAATCCTGTAAAGACTAATGCACAGCAGGCAAAAGCCAATTACTGAGCATAGATGTGACTAATGCAACAATCAATGCACCTCAAGCCTCATACATGGTACTCAGTTCAGTTCATAGAGCATTTGTGTTGGATGTTTCAGTGTTCGGTTACAGTATTTGTCAAAGCATGTGAATAAAAATAATGTTTTCTCTGAATATTGAGGGCTCTGTCAAGAGAAAAGACAGGAAAACTAAATTGGCTGTTTTGACCTTTGCCTCATTACTGCTTTTGTGTTTCAACAGACCACACACCTTTCTAAAATCCTGCTAATGTACTGTAGTTACTCTGATCCTTTCTGTACTTCATACAACAGACTGGGCAAGTTATTGAGGGGTCATTAAATACACTCTGAGAGCACATATACTCGAGGAGCCAGTATGTTAAGCACACTGGCTCCTCGAGTATATGTGGCAAACACAGATCTGTTTAAATGGCTATGTGGCTCCATTTAAACCATCTGGCAAAATATTATGTAGGTGCCCAGTGCTGCCAAAACAGCTCTGAAGGCTGAAGGTGTGTTGTGGTATCTGACACCAAGACACCAAGATTATTTAAGGCCTGTAAGTTGTGAGGTGGGAACCACACTAGTTTGTTCTGTATATCCTATTTGAAGTCAGCACTTTGAACTCTTTCTCACGTTCCTCAAACTACTCCTGAACAATGTTTTCAATGTAGCAGGGCACTTTATTCTGCTGAAAAAGTCCACTTACACTAGTGAATACCGGTGAAATGAAAGGGTGTGCTTGGTCTGTAACAATGCTTCAGAAAGTGGTATGAATCAAAGTATTATCCATATGAATGCCAGGACCCAAAATTTCTCAGCAAAACATTCCCCAAAGCATAGCAGTGCCTCTGCTGGCTCTGGCCCTGATGAATACCGGTGCCATCTCTTCCCAGGTAAACACACCTGATCGTCCAATCAAATGAAAAGAAATCCTGATTCGTCAATCCAGACCATCTCCTTCTGTTGCTCTAGTTTTGATTAGCGCATGCCCATTTGTAAATATCTTTGACAGCAGATTTGGGTCAGCATGGGCAAACTGACCGAACTGCTTTTCAGTTACACTTTGTTCTGATACATTTCTGTCATAGCCAGCAGGATCCTTTTTTAGCAGTTTGTGCTACAGTAGCTCTTCTGTGGGATCTACCTTGATGGGCAAGTCTTAGCTCCC
Source organism: Clupeocharax schoutedeni (assembly GCA_037974565.1). Lineage (NCBI taxonomy): Eukaryota > Metazoa > Chordata > Actinopteri > Characiformes > Alestidae > Clupeocharax > Clupeocharax schoutedeni. The sequence goes on from JBBPDH010000031.1 coordinate 987,793, forward strand.
TGTGCTTTCCAGGTAGGCTTGAGTGCTTGTGACCCTGAATATAGCCCACTCTTTGACAAGTGCCTCTGTAATGAGAAAATTAATGTTACCTCATCTGTTAGTGATTTTAGTGTTGAGGCTTGATTTTAAACATTCAGCAAAAGAAAAACATTGCATATATTTCTTTAGAGCCCACTATGATTGATAGATTCTCCCTGTAAAGTGTGACCTTTCACACAGGGTAGGAAAACTGTTCTCTGCGATTTTGATAATGACTGATTGTCTCATTTTGGTCTGGTAAGAAAGATGGCCATATTTCACATGAGCCAATGCCTCTTACCACAGGTCTGTGAAAGCTCTAGGTTCTCTTAGAATTTCTGACAGCTTGCTCTAGAGAATATGGAAGCTTTAGGCTGTCTTTGACTTCCATTAAGAATGTGAAGCCTGTCCTGAGTGCTTAGTCTGCCATTGTGCTCTCTGGTATCACCAAAAACTGACTCTTGTCCCATAAATATTTAACTGGGGAGTCTAATAGAATCTTCAGTTTCACCTCTCCCACTAAAGAACACCCTCAGTTAGATCACCCTTCTTTCCTTCTTACATAAATATTTATAAGGGAGTAGTGGGACTTCTTATTGGGGCATCAGTGATTTAATCTAATGAGCTAGTCAGTGGAAAATAATTTGACCGTACGTTTCTCCATGAAAGCAAGCCATCCACATTAGTGAGAGCAGATTAGAGACATCACACTCTCCTCCCATTGAGCAGTGCTGAGCCCAGAGCTCTCCATTATTCAGAGGTAGTGGAGCTCCACACATCTTCATTAATTCCATTGAACGAAGCTCAGCCCAGTAGGGTCTTTGCTGATACTGGCAACACAGTGTCCATGTAAGAGAGTGTGTGAGAGAGAGTGTGTGTGTGTCTGAGTGCATGTGTGTACACACATCTCTGCCAGGAGACCACCCGCTGATTATGTAAAACTCCTCCGCCTCGGAGTGTCTTAAGCACAGCCAAGAGGAAAGTTTAGCATCCATCTCTTCTGACCCTGTCTGACCTGCTTAATCCTATCATTTCTCTCGCTCTTATTAAATGCATCAAACACTGCCATCCTCACCAGCCCAGCGAAGACTGGCAGCATGTGGCCTCTGCTGGACCTCTCCACAGTTCCTTTCACAGTCACTGCTATTCTTTGTGTGGGAGAAACACTTCAAAGTGCCTCAGTATCTGCACACACTGTAGGGATGCATCCGACTGATCAAGGTATTTGACCTAGGAATCTCCAAGTTGGTCCGGACTTCATTAGTGATCAGATAGTGGAGATGACTTATGTGCTTCTGAAACGGTGAGGATAGAATGGCATGAACATCTGAGGCGTGTTTTACAAAGGTCACGAAGATCTCACTTGGTGTAAAGCCGGAATGATCAGTTGCAGTCCATAGGACTGGAAGCCACTTCAAACCCACTTTCTTTAGCCGATTATTTAATTGCCAGGTTTATACTGTGCTGGAGTAAAACTGATGACCCCTGGTGTAAATCGGAAAGAACCTTGACGTTCTTAGGTTCCGGACATTCCTCAAGTAAAGCTGTTTTTAATTCTGCAACCCAGTATATAATAGCATTTGGCAACACATTAAGAAAATGTAGGTGGACAATCCTATAATCATACAGATTCAGTTACCATTTTATTGTACTAAACATTTTATGGAGATCAAATGTAACTGAGATGTTAGACGTTCCAGTGTGCAACTTCTTTTCCATTCCAACATCTAATCAGATGGGAATCATGCAGCAGAACTGGGCAGAGACCCGAGACCCAAGATCAGGCCTTCAAACACAAAAATGACCCCAGCTTTTATCTTGGGCAGTTAGCGCAGTTTGAGGTGATTAGGTTTTGAAAGAGGGAGGGAAACTGTGTTAGCCAAAATGCCAGTAACTCAGATTAATCAGTATAATCTGCAGGGAAATTGTTTTGTTCACAATCAGCATCTGAGGGACCTTAGAATGGAAGTGCAAACATTGGCAGCGGAGCCAGATCTGTTTACAATGCTGGCAGGGTCGCCCTTCGAGGCCGTTGTGCATGCTGTGTTACGTGACCCTGCTCACAGAGCTATGAGGTGTTTTTTTTTACAGTCACACTTTCCCTTTTCTGTCGCTCGCTCTGCAACTCCCTGTCTGTCTGGGTCTTTTCTTCTCTCTATATATGTCCTATTTCTGATGGCAAAAGCATGCTGTGTGGTGTTAGTTGGCACCAGGTTGTCCTTGGTGTCTTCTACAGTGTCTGGGTTTGAGTTTATGATTTACACCATGGTCATAACCTGACCTCTCTCAGCAGCTGCCATCATAAAAACAGCATGATTTACTTAGTGATCATTTTAGTGTAGAAAAAAAAGATTTTGCCTATAACATGTATAATGGAGAGGGCGTTCCTCACTTCAGAGCAGAATGGACTTTGCTCCGTTCATTTTGTACACTGATATAAGGAAATCTGGATTAAATTGAATATCTGTTTGAATGGCTAAACTAAGTCAATGAATTTAAGAATTTCATTGAATGTAAGTATATGTTGTTTTTCAATTGTAGACCACTAAAGTCTTTAAACTTATAAAATGAACTGTTCCAGACAATGATTCCAAAGATTTCAAGACATCAACAACCCCTCTTATCCGTGTTTCGTGTAAAGTGATGTAAAGCAATAACTAATATTAATATTTGGATTATTTTTCACTAGGGCTGCACGATATCAACATTTTGCAAGAAACTGACTGAACTGCAATAAATGCTGTTTTTCCAAAGCTCTTTACCAAGTGCCACAGAGAAGAGGGCAAAAAAAATCTTCTGTGCTACTGTTACAGATTGTTTTCTGGCTTACTGTGGTAAGAACTTACGGTAGAACTTACTATAATTATAGTTTAAACTATAATTTAAATGATGTTTACATTTATTTAAGATTTTAAATTATTTTTGAAAATATTTTCTGATTTTTTTTCAACAATGTTCAATGGTTCAGATGTTTTTTGGGAGGCATTGAAGGCTCTGTTTAAGTGAATTCTTTAAAAAAAATGTTGGAATGGAAATATTGTATTTAATTTTTTTCCTGCATAGACTAGTCAGCGACTGGAGTCTTTATTACCACAAATCCAAAGCAGAAAAACATGAACACTATAAAGGCTATGTTTTAACTTACTTATTACATGTGATATCGCCATTGCAACACTCAAAGACATTATCGCATATCGCATGTTTTCCTAATATCGTGCAGCCCTATTTTTCACCCATGCTGTCATTCCACTACTATTCCTTATAGAGACACATGTGTCCTTGTTGGCAAAGTGTTGGAGAATGCCTCATGGCTATGATTATTGGTCAGACTGTTGAGTGAATCTCATCAAAAGCTAAATGATTTTTTTTTTCTGTACCTCATCATTTATCAGTTAAGCTCTGCATTTAATCAAACAATTTTGAATGTGACAAATGCTGCTATTGTATTACTTGCAAAAATAAACCCAATTTGTCAAGCTTTCTGATTGGTCTTGCAAAATGCTTATTAGTTATATTTCCAGTCCAGCTATTCAAAGACATTATGAGTTGCAAAAGGTTGGAAACCACTGGTGTAGAGATTACCATCGACATGGTTTATCATGTTCGCATGAATTTCTACTGAAACATTTTACATCACAATTCATTTCATTTTCAGTTATTGTGTAGTAGTTCAGACCCTAGAAGCTGCAAAGTTGACCTGGTACCAGATCTGTTGGAGTACTATGTGAGATGGTAGTGTGGGCAGTGGTGGAAACAGTAAGTGTTGTATTCAGCTTCACTCAGTCCTGCACTGGGGTTAGCCATGTCCATAAGGGAGTGTCCACACTGGGCTCAGTTCTCAGTGTCAGCCCTGGTGAAGCTGGTGCCTCTCTAGGCTGCTCCATATTACCAGGGAACTGTTGCCAGGGCTACCATGTATTAATATCTATCGGTAACTTCGAGCACTGTGCTCATTTGAGCAAATAATGAAGGCAGATACCGTCTCCCAGGGAGAATATGCTGACATTTAAATACTGAAATGTTCGTACCCTGTGCGTGTGCATGTGTGCGTGGGTCATGAACTTGGGTCTTTGGGGCAATAAAATGTCCCCAGGATGATGTAACATGGGAATATTTGGTATCTCTGTAGACATGTATCATGCCTTATCATGAAAAAAGTGTAAAAAAATAAATGATTCTGATTTCTGAATGGGGTGTAGGTTAGGGCTGGAAAGGGCATTATTTATCTACAGAAATACAGACGTCACTGGAAGTACCCCTTCAAGATAGTGTGTATGATTGCTCTGCTCTGTGGGACCGGATGTCCTTAGTGTCAAATTCTGACATTGGGCAGACATTGGGAGGCTTCCAAACAACAAAAAAGCAATAATTTAATAAAAAAATTTTACCTCAAATTTATATATGTGTAACGGCGATATGTTTGTTAATGCTGTTAACGGCCCAGCACTAATACATACATACATACATACATACATACATACATACATACATATATACATACATACATACATACATATATACATACATACATACATACATACATACATACATACATACATACATACATACATACATAAATATACACATATATTGTGGCCTGTGCAAATGTTGTGACATGTTAAATATATTTCAGTTTATTTTTTCCAAGAAATTAATAACTGATTAATTTTAGTGCTATATGCATATTTTAGTCCTTGTTTTAACATAAATACAATAAATGTAACTAGAATCAGGAATAGTACAGTCTTCTATTACTGTAGCCACAGTAATAGAGGTTCAGTGGGAAACACCCCTTTGCAGTAGCATTAGAGCACTGAATTGAAAAGCTGTATTTAGCAGTATATGCATCTTTACTAACTGAGAGTGTTTTCTTGATTCAGGTGA
>JBBPDH010000031.1:998808-1018499 GCA_037974565.1 Clupeocharax schoutedeni
AGAGCACTGAATTGAAAAGCTGTATTTAGCAGTATATGCATCTTTACTAACTGAGAGTGTTTTCTTGATTCAGGTGAAGAGATAGGAGTATTTAGCCACATTGATACAGGCAATACGTGTGTATGTGTGAAAGACTGGACTAATATTGCATTATTTAATCTGCTGTACAATTGTTGGCCATTGAGTGTTATATATATATATATATATATGTAAATAAATATATACATGAAGCTAAATAAAAGCGTGCCTCTTCACTATCACAAACAAGCCTGTGATAGTCTTTGTATATGGGCATGTTTGTGTGTGTTTGTTTTTGGAGAATAGGGGTGGAACAAAAAAAAAAACGAGCGCAACTATCACTCCCATTTTCTCATTACATTGTAGACTGGCTTTTATGCTTTGGTATAAACTCTTGCCGATGCCTCTCCCTATTGTCTCCCTCTGAGTATTGCACTCTCTCCACACTCCTCTCATTTATGAAAGTGGACTGCCCATGGCTGGGTGCCATGAAAAAATGCTTCACATGATGTTAAACTTTTTTTTTTCTTTTCTGAAATTCCTTGTGAAAATGTTTGTATTTTGCAGAAGGCATCATCAAAATAGTAGTACCACATTTAAAAACTATACCCTTTATAGATTTCAACATTTGTAAAAAAAAAAAAAAAAATTATCTTAAAAAAACAAATATTAATTTAGAAAAGTATTAATAACAATAAATATAGAATATGCCGCTAGCATAGCATATGCATGCAGTGGATCAGAGAGCTCAGAAAAGCATATTGTGTCGTAATTTATGAATGTAATGTTATCATATTGCCCATGCCCTCGTAATTCACCTTTACTCCAGCTACAAACGGGTGATATTCACATTTGTGTTTTCCTCATATATGTGTATGTTTTCCTTGTAAACTCCATATTATGACCTGTTTGTGGTATCTTACAGCACTCAACAATTTGCATCCAAGACATTTGCTATCTGAATATTTACATTTTTTGCCCTTGTCCTATCATGCTTGAGTTAATATGCTCATGATAACACCATCTCTGCCTCTTCATGATCAGTTAAGGTCCAAAGTCTGTGTTCTATTAGTGGAACAAGCCTGCCCTCTGCTGTTGGAGCCACAGCATGTTTGTTATGAAAAGGTAATTACATTGCATTATGTGTTAAACCTTCATGAGTGTTCAATCTTTATTGGTTTATAGATTAACTTGATATGGAAAGGAATTCAGCATGATGAATGCATATCCTATTATGTCTAATCTCCTCTTTCATGAAATTTTATACAGAAATATCCTATTTTCTGTCCTTGGGTTTAATTTTTCATGCATTTGCTGGTGTCCGGCGTAACTGCACTAGTCATTGAAGTCTTTCATAGCTTCTTCCTGGCCAAATATTATCAGCAGAGCTGGGTTGTGACAGAGGTCATCCATTCATCTCCTACCAATAAACATCATTAGAGGCCGAAGTACAAGTGTTCAACACAACTTTATGGAGAGGCACACATCAGCTTAATGATCTCATGAGGGGCAGGGCAGTCCTCTCCAGGGCAGTCCTCTCCAGGCTAGCACATGACAGCGCTTAGCCGTGTGACTGTGAAAAATTCAAACTTGTGTCTCGGCTGTTCTTCAGCTATTTCAGTGACGTGTGTGGCTTCATTAATCCGATAGTGGAGATTTTTCACTTTGATTTTTGTTTTCTCTTTTTTGAACAGATAATGAGACTTATTTTTAACATTATATATTGGAAATGACAGCATGTGACATTTAATAATAAAAGGCCATGGAGGGAAAATAGGGAAGAATGAGTCACTGCCTAACACATTTATTACAAGTATTTGAGCAGGATCCTTTTCATACAAGGAACATAAGCACCTTTGATTCAATTCAGAATGTACATTTCCAAATATTTGTAAACAGTTTAGGCAAGAGGTCAACCTGGCCCACAGTAAGAAAGTATAGGGAAGTGAGACTAATTGCAGAAAATTCTTTTAAATACATTCCAACACAAATAATTTAGTCAGGTTGATGTTGCCATGGGATAATATGAAATGACTAAATATATACAAAAATTGTTAACTTACATAAAATGAAAAGATATAAACAAAATGTCACTTCTCATCCTTTGTTGTAAAAAAAATGCCTATTTTTACAGAGTAAACCCTAAATATATTACCAAAGTTCTAGATCGCTGCTGCAGCAGCCAATCAGCAGTAAGGAGAAATGAATAATGTGCTCAGATGGGCTACTTTCAAACCTCCCACCTCTGACTACAGCGGTATTTCATTGTCCCAGACACGCTTTCTTTGTGTTTATCTCCACAGTACCAAAACATTTCTATTTATTTAATATGGAAATGTAGCTGAATTTATGTGAATATTTATGTTACAAAATTACTAAATTATATTTTTGTTTAACATAACACAAATATATTAACATTTATGTATTGCCACTGTCCACCATGCCCCCTCGTCCTCGTGCACGGTTTGTGTTAGGACACGGTGCTTAGCAACCCAGCATGAGGACGAGGGAGCATGAGGACGAGGGAGCGTGGCGGACGAGGGAGCGCGGCAGACGAGGGAGCGCGGCAGATGAGGGAGCGCGGCAGATGAGGGAGCGCAGCAGACGAGGGAGCGTGGCAGACGAGGGCCGGACATTCCACGACAAATGATTAGTTTGGTTCTCAGAAAAAAATCACTGTGAGATTGAAACAGCGATTGCTGATAATATACCTAAATACTAGAAGGTGATGTCAGTTTTTTTCAGATAGTTTATTATTCTATACTTGTTGCAAAGCATATATATGTACTCATTAAGTGAGAAATAGGTGTTTGATATCTAATCTGATAACAACTGTCTCTTATCAAGATCATGTCATGTCAGTGGCATCAGTATGACTGGACACAGTAGTCCTGGGGTTCACACATCAACATAGGGCTTGTGTAGAGAAGCACTGGAGCTTTTGCTTTCCTGTATAATGTCACATGAGAGCTGGACTTGCATGACTTGCAGAAGTCCTAAGGGTAAGAAAACCATTAACTTGGGCACCGGAGAGAAAGTCATGGTAAGCATAAGAGAGAGAGAGAATAAGAGAGAGAATGTGTGAGAGAGAGAGAGTGAAAGAGAGCATAGACTTCCCAAAAGCACACCTTTTTGCAAGAGCAAGCTTTTTACTGTAAGAGTGGAGAGCCATAGTTCCGCCCCCTCATCTATTGCGTATTATTCTGATCAGAGAACGCCTCTGAGTGTGCGGTGTCAGATGTTGCATATATATATACACATTCACTCTCTGTGACACCCACACCTGCCCCACTGCCTCTCTGTGTGTGGATTTGCTTAAAACAGATGGTTCAAAATGACCTTTCCTCTGTGGATTCTGGCTATCTGTCTCATGGCTCTTGAAGGTACTTTTTTTTTTTTAAGTTGGCATGATAGCAGTTTGTTAATGTTCGTTACATGACTGCTGGCAAAAGTGCTACACAGAATGGATAAGACTTTCATTAAGTCACCATTCAAATTTGCCATCTGTTGTTTGTCATATCTGTTGCGTTATTCACAGAAATATATTTGCATGCCATTAGGCATTAGGTTTATCCAGCAGCTCTCAAAGCTACGCTGGTACACATGCTGGTAGATCTGTGTTTACTAGCTCGTCATTTTTTCCTGCACGACAGTAGGATCTACTTACATGTGTGTGATAGTGTGAGTGTTGAGTTATTTTGTCACCACATGTGCTTGATTCACTGTAGCATGTGCTTTGTGTGTGTGTAATGAATGACTGGGAGTAACTCTGCAGCTGTCAGGGCAGGACACTGTGACACTGGACACTGGCGCTCCCTAATGGTTCAAACTGGAGTTTTGTGTGGTTATGTGCACACCTAATTATGGCCTGAAAAGAATGATGAAAACTAAGGACCATAAAGCGAAGGGTGTTTTGGTCATGGATGAGAATTAGAGATCAGTATTTTCAGGGCAATTACCTGTAGTTTCAAAAATGAAGTTCTCTTGAGAAATGTAAAGATACTAGCCAGACTATATTGCTAAAAAGAACAATTTATTCATTTATTTGTTTGTTTGTTTGTTGATAGTCTGTGGTCCTCACAGCCCACTCACTTTACCCCATCAAAACTGGTTAAGAAGATTCGCTCATGTTTTTGACATCTACTGAAAAACAACTGAAAACACTGCAGCTGCTGACTGTCTCTGTCCCTGGTGTGTGTCACTCCTCTTTTCATCCCAGGAGAAAGGCATGCAGCCCAGGCTGAGGGAGGATCAAGCAGCGAAAGGGACTGCTCCGCCGTGCCACCGGTACTCTCTCTCCCTCTAACTCACTTTACCAGCTACCTTCCTTCAAGGCCTGTTCTTACCATGGCATGCTGGCCACACTGAATATCAGATGAGTGCAGACAGCTTTCAGGTCTAATCCAGTCTTTCAGCTGTTTTCTCCACTAATTAGTGTGAAGGCTTTAGCTGCAGTACATTGTTCTCTGTTGGGGGTCTTCTCACTCTCATGTTCTGCTACTGAATAGACATTTCCACTAGATTCTGCAGAGACTACTCTGTGATCCTTTTCTGTGATGTGCGATGCTCTGTGATGCCTTTCATCTCCGTTGTTTAATCAGATGATGTTGGCATTCTAAATAAAGTTAGATGGTGGCACATCTACCCAGCAGGCTGTATAATTGAATAGATATGTGGAAATGGAATTTCTCTGAAACAGTCACTTCAATAAAATTCGCATGATTTGTAGTGCAGTTAACATTATGTACAGGGATTGACATAAGCGGTACGCGTGCAAGAATTGGCGTACGTGGTATGACAATACGGACTAGTTTTCAGTTTTCACTGCCCAAATGCGTACCTAATTTGAGTAACTTCATACTCGATCTCTACGTACCACCACTCAGGAAAGGAAAACCTTAAAAAAAAAAATAAATAATGAAAATATGGTTTTAAAATATGGTTCCTGCCGGTCTGCGGAGCCCTGCTCCTGCCCCATTAAAAATTCAGTCAGAGCAGGTCTGATCGTTGTGTGCCCCACCCCTCCCCCTCGGCTACCACCCACCCGTATGAGACTCGTTTTCCAGTCCAGAGAGGAGTGTTCTGCCCCTGTGGTTCAGGATAAACTTTTGGAGATCCCATGCGATGCTGGGTTACCGTCGAGATCCGTGTTCTGTGGGTCATGCTGTGAGGAAAATCCCCAGCAAAGTGAGATGATTTTTCTCACTTGACAGCCAGAAAACAAGTACAGAAACAGGCTGAACTTGGATACTCGCCCTGAGTGTCTGCCAGCGCGCATTCCTCATTTCGAAGAGCTAGTGGCGAGAAAGCAGACACACCCATTATACTAAAATGTTGATTTAAATGTTTTGGTGTCGATTAGACCCTGTGGGTGATTAGACCCGTAATTTAGGCTAAAAGTCCATTTGCACGTTCAGGACCGTTTGGCGGGGGGCGGGTGTCTGGGGGGGTGGTCATGGTGAAAAGTTTTGAATTTGGGTTCGTAACATTTCATTAATGTAGGTACAGTCTGAAATTCTCATTGGTTATTGTAAAACTGTCAGTCATAACAAGGACATTATATAGACCTTGGTTTGACCACAAATCTGTAGGCCTGAATCGTTTTATGGAACATTAACAAAAAAAGTGCTGAATTGGATTCTGATTCAATACGATAACACCTTCTCTATGTTATTGTATTTTCAAATCATCGCTAACTGATGGAGAACACAAAGTAAGATCATTAACCAGCAAGATCTGAGCTTTAACAACATGTCACTGTTCCAGTATATGTGTTATAATGTCTTATTCATGATTTGAAGGTATTTATGTTTTTACACCTTTTTCCATTTTAGTGATTAATTGAGGAAACGGAGGAATTGTGTGTTGCTCCTGTTTGCATGCTGGTAAAACAGCATTTAAATGTTGCATGTATGAGGGATGCAACACTTAAGCATTACCCTAAAAGTATCCTTGTAATGTCCTGGGTTTTGAGTGTGAAAAGGACTTCAGAGTGATCTGATCTGATAAATGGGCAGCAAGTTTATGTAATGTCTGGCATTTCTGTGTCTTGAATGCGTCTTCACAGCTTTCTTTGGATTTAATTACTGGTAGTATGATATACATATTTGCTACATTGGTCTCTCACTACATTTGTTGTCAGACAAAAAAATATCGCATTGGGTCACCAGTCCTGTGTACACCTGTACTTAGTGCCACTTTGCACTTCACTAAAGATATACATTAAAATGCCACACATGAATGGGACCTTATTTGGTTCCTACAAGTAAGTGCTTCAATTCTGTTTTTGCAGTATCTCCCCGTAACAGCTGTCAACACAACTCAGAGACTACTTATGCTGAGATTAGCCATGAAAGCCCGCAACATCTCTGCTTACATCATACCTGCAACAGACGCACACCTGGTACCGAAGCTCTTCTATGTTTCTTTCACTTTCTCTTCCTCTCCTCATCTTTATTTGGCTCCCTTTCTTTTCCTCATCTATCCTCTCCTCTATGTTCTCATTAATGGTCTTTGGTTTTCCTATGCAGAGTGAGTACATTGCCCCTCGTGATGCCAGGCTGGCCTGGATGTCTGGCTTCACTGGCTCTGCAGGTGGGTTCTTAATATTACTTCATGTTTAATGTGGCAAACAGGCAAACAAAAAGAGGGTTCGCTGATAGGATGCTTTGGTCCTAAAATAAATACCTAAAACCACTTAAAGAATTTTCTGTTATGCTCTGGGTCATGAAATCAAATGGTCACACTGGTTCTCTTTTGAGTGAGAGTATTGTGGCCAAAACTTTGGTCAAATTAATTAACATTATGAACCATAACAGTCATGGCTTCAGGCAAATTAATGTTGTGTATGTATACCTTTTTGGTGAGTTGCACTGATTGAAAATGTAGGCAGAAATGCCTTTATAAACCAGAGCCACAGCATCAGCCTGAGCCCCTAGAAATGTTATCTGCTTTATAGTGCAGTATATAGCCCCATTAAGGTAATGAGACCACGCAGAAGCTAAAGTGCAACAATTTGATGTTATCTGCCTAATGTGTATTGCAAGCCTAAAACAATGGCATTAATATGTCAAAGCTCTCAGTAAAAGCCAGGATTTGTTTTTTATTTCAAGATCTTTACCACACTCTACAGCCCTCACTAACTGGGGTTACTTTTAAAAGTGTATGAATAGCCCTTCTCTTCACTTTCAAGGCACAGCAGTTGTAACCCAGGACAAAGCAGTCTTATGGACAGACAGTCGCTACTGGGTTCAGGCAGAGCGCCAAATGGATTGCAACTGGGAACTGGAACGAGATGGTAAGTAAAACCGTGGACAGAGGGGACTACAAAAGTCACGGATCAAAGTATGCTGATTTCTGCCAGTTATTACTATTTTATAAGTAAGCCTGGTCTAAACCATACAGTCATAAAATATTATAATATTTGCTCTTTCTGTGTTAGGCCTGAAACAATGTTTAGGATTAAATAACTGCTTTAATGATTTGTGTCTTCTTCTGCCGGAACACAGTGTCTGTCTCCAGCATCACCAACTGGATCATCAAAGAGGTGAAGGAAGGAGAAGAAGTGGGTTTTGATCCATTCCTCTTCTCCATAAGTAAATAGATACAAACTTGCTTTCTTTTAAGACTCTTCCAAAGTACATTAGCTTCTTATATACAGGTCTTATGCAATTGATTTTGTACTCATGGGTAATTGTAACCAAGGACAACATCCTACTGAATTCAGTATTGGATCACTGCTTTTTGTCAATACAGACACATTTGCTGCCTACAACACCAAGCTGGCTCCAGCAAAACTCAACCTTGCATCTATCACTGATAACTTGGTGGATGAAATATGGACAGAGCGGCCACCCCTTCCTCCTGATAGCCTCACTCGTTTACCGGATGACTTCATCGGTGTGTATGAGAACCTCTTATCACTGGCTCCTTATCACTCCACTGATAAATACCTGAGAACAGAAAAAGCATATGCTCATGGCAAACATGGCCATAAAGTTCCCATTCACATTATTACTTAAGGCAATAACACTGGCAGATGGCTTTAAGGATCAGGGCTATTGTCGTCTCGTTTGCTCACAAACCATTTAATTCTGAATGGAAAGTAAGGTAATGGAGTGGTTGTAAAGTTGTAGATGTAGATTCGAAAGACTTGAAAGTGTTTGTGTGTTTTTCTGTTCACGTGTTTTGCCTGTGGATCTACAGAGAGGACCTGGCAAAACAAGGTGGACCAGATACGGGGCCAGATGTCGGACAATCCATATAATCCTACTGCTCTCCTGCTATCCGCTTTGGATGAAACAGCATGTAAGAGAAATCAGTGGAGGTTTTCAGTCATCCAAGTGAATGGGTCAGTCATCTAGAAGTGGTAAATCAGTTTGTTTGGGTTAATTTAAAGACCCTCATCATTTAAAGCATGTTATAGAGACATCCATGGGTTTGAAGATGAGTGCTATTTTTAAGATCCTGTGAATCATATTGATTTACAGCGCTGAAAAAAGTGATGGTTCAGATGTGTAAATCTTTCACACTTGAATACAGTGTACCAGAGTGTTTCAGGCACCCATTTTAATTTGTGAATTTAGGCATTCGTCTGGGCAAATAGAACAAAGAATCTCTATAGAGATTTAACCAATAGCCTGAGATGCTTAGGAGCAGCTGTACACAAGGCTTGGGTTTCCATTGCCAGTGCCAGGCGATAGCTAGAGGGCTGTAATGCCCCTCATAATTGGCCTGTGGAGCGGTGGAACTGCATTCTCTTTAGTGATGGAGCTCCATCCAGTACCTTTGGGATCAGTTGGAATGGCGTTTGTGATCCTGAACTAATCATCAGTACCTGACCTCACTAATGACTTTGCTGCTAAATGCAGTAAAATACAGTGGACATTGATCCAACATCAAGTATTTCTAAGTTTTCTTAGAAAAATAGATGCTGTTACTGCAGCAAAGGCAGGACTCATTATTATACTTGAAAAAGAATGTCGGATAATCATGTGTCCACAAAACTTTGGACATGTACAAAAAATGTAGAAGAGTGTACATGACAAGTAATGTAATATGAAATATATATTAAATATTTCTTGTTTGAAATGCCCCTTTGCTTTCTGTCATTTCAGGGCTCTTTAACCTCCGAGGTAATGACATCCCCTTCAACCCTTTCTTCTACTCCCACACTCTCCTGACATTTGATAAGATATGGCAAGTTGACTCTAAACCCCTTTTAAATTTCTACTTGTCCAAATCTGTATGTGGTCTTGCACATCAAACTTATGGTGACCACCAATATTGCCCCTCTTTTTTCAAAGGCTCTTTGTACACACCGAGAGAGTGACAGAAGAGCTGAAGGTGTACCTAAATTCATCCTGCAACACTTCCTATTGTGTGCAACTGCTTACATATGATTCGGTCCGTGAGCACCTGATGAAGTATCTAGAGGAACCAGGTGTAAGGGTGTGGGTGGGCACAGAGTACACTAACCAAGCTGTGTATGAGCTCATCACTCCAGAGGTAAGCCCTAACTCTATTACACAGCTGATGACACAACAAACTATTATAACGTCATCCAAGTTTAGGCCCAGGGAGCCAGCAGCATATACCTGCAGATTAAGTATATGTTTTGGGTTTTTTTTAAGATTTGTAGGCCTAGCACTTATGGTTAAAATTAGGGGTAGTCCAGACATGTAAAACTGAGTTCCTTCTGAATAACAGTACAGCAGAGATTTTTTTTGGACCATAACAATGTTGCTAAATAACTGATGAGTTGAATCAGTTTAGTGTTTAATGAGGTAGAATGTTGCAGAAGTCTGGCCCATGAGAAATGGAATCTGTCATATGTGCTGACTAAGGTAAATTTCAAATGACTTAGTTGAGTTACACTTTCACTGGCTGTCCACATGCACGGATATATACACTGCTACGTGTGCTGTTACTTTTTTATTTTGATTGTCTGAAATTTTGATTGTCTGATCATTGCCTGATCTGCACTCCGTTTATGGCATCAAAACTATTATTAGGCACTGAATATTAGATATCCTGACATTTACCAGCCGTTTTACCATTTTATTTGACTGTTAAAACAATGTCAGCGTACAAAAAGGTCTGTGGGTAGAAGTTTTGTGAAATAGCCTTTTCCTGCAAATGTAGGCAACTCTTTGCAACAAATTTGCAGCACATTTGCTGAAACAATTTTGCAACAAAAACCAGACTTTGACATTAAGCAGAAGTTCATGTAAGCTGCTTGTTTTAAGATAGTTAGCACTGATAACAACAAGGCCTCCTAAATTTGAACTTTTTTGCAAGTTTATACATTTCCATTTCTTTTATCATATCATTTCTTTTATACATCCATTATCTTCATGAATTCTTCACAATATACTTTGAAATGACCATGCGCCACCAAGAATGTTAAAATATTAGAATACATATTATAAAAGACTTGGTGGGGGCAAACCCGAAGACATGCCATGAAAATGCAAGTCTAAGAGCTGCAGGTACAGAAGTGCTGCTGACTCTCCTAGTCTACAGATGGATGTATCTCAGTCTAACTGTGTACTAATTTTATTAAAGCCACAGTCTTTAATCATAATTATGTTTGTTTTACTATGACTCTACAGAAGAAATCACTTTTCCAAAATCAGTTCCTTTTTTTGAGCGTAATACAAAATGTATACACTGGCAATGTGCAAATCTGACTGTTTAAAACACTATATAACAACATATTATCCTTTCTTGATACTTGATACTGTAATTCTAATAGGAAATATGCTCTAGTTCTCTTAATTTAACAGCAATATTGTCTCTTTTTTTTACATCACAGGCTTAATGCTAATTGCAGAATTTTTTTTTCATTTTATGTAATCTTTCTATCTTGATGGTTTACATATGTGTGTATAAGTGAGACATATTTGTCACTAGTGTGACTTTTAATGACAAGCACAACTTAATAATGGCACATGAGTCCATGTGCATCCTTAACAGCAACAACAACAACAACAACAACAGATATATGAACTAGCAGCATAGGCCATCACATCAAAATTTTGGGATTAGCTGTTTGATCCTCAGTGAAGCCACGTCCCTTCATGACAAGGAATCTTGTCATTTAAAAGTTATTGTAATTTCAAAAACGTTTAATAATAACCACTACAGGGATTTAAAAAGGTGGCACATGCAAATGCTCATCTCCTGAACGGGAGAAATTTTAAGATAGTTTCTGCCCACAAGTGGGTGGGGAATACCCACAGAGGGAGGGGAGACAGGAGAGTGGCCAAGCGGCAGCGCGCCAAAGCGAAAGCACAGCGAATGGCAATCATGTAGGAGATTTAGACCATTTTTATATGTTGAAATCAGATTCCTAGTAAAATGCTCTTAGTTCTAATGGTTAATATTGAGTGTGTCTAAATAATGGCCTTGTGATTCAAGCCCATTAGCTTCAAGTGCAAATACATACACCTCTTTCTCTTCTAGGAGAAACTACTGCAGAGCACTTACTCTCCAGTGTTGACCACTAAAGCAGTTAAGGACAAGACAGAGCAGAAGATCCTTAGAGCAGCTCACGTAAGGAAACACACAGTCACCTTGTATGGTGCACCCACACAGCAAAGGGAAGGATCCAGAGCCAACATTATCTCCAAGATATTTAGTGATGTTTTATCATGCCATAAAACCTAATCAGGAGAGCACTCTTTTCAGAATGAGCGCAGCAGTCAGTTCTTATCACATAATCTCTATTTTATGCACTGAAACTTTTTATTGATGTTGATGGCTTGTATTCTGTATTCCATCAGCACATTCTTTATGAGTGTTTTATCTCATAAAGGCAAAACTTCATTTTCTATTTCAAGATGAGCTGAGCATCTGTGTGCTGTTACTTTATAACCTGGAACCACTGTGTTGCTGATATCATTCGATTAAAGCTGCTGAGCCTGGCAGATGTGTGGTCTTGCGCCAGTAATTTTATTATTGCTCAGTGGTCACAGTATTTTTTGAGGAGGAACAGAAGCATGTTGATTCTGCATCTCTTTTTTGTGTTCGCTTTTATATTTACTGGACTCTTGTAGATAAGGGATGCAGTAGCAGTCATGCAGCTCCTACATCATCTGGAAAGGACTGTGCCTGAAGACAAGGAGACAGAGGTCACAGCAGCAGAATTTGTCGATGCATGTCGCAGGTAGGGAACTGTAGACATGGCCCCACATCAACAGAACTGAATTGTCTGAATTTGCCGCAGTTGTCTGAATAATCCCACAGTTTTACGTGAATTGGCACACACATGGATTTTTAGGCAGAACCGAAATCATTTTTTGATGTGGAAATCCCCACAATAACATGGAAACTGCAAATATTCTCCACCGTCTTTTTTGCTTTTTTGTGAAATATCAGTGAGGAAAGCACTTATGACTGGTACCAGCTCAGTTCGGTTCAACTCTTCTTACTTTTTTGCTTTTCCATAACTAAAATCTGGTACCTGATACTATTCTTGGTACCACTTTGGCTGAGGTTCCAAGCGTGCTGAACTGACACTAAATGATGACGTGTACATATTGGAGGTAACTGATTGGTGGTCGCTATGGTCACACCAGTGTTGTTGACCGTACATTAGCATTACCGTTAGTGTTAGCTTAAGCGTAGCCTAATGTTGCTTTTCTGGTAAACCAACTGTCTCCGTTTTCTGGCAAACAGGCACAAACCAAGGATAAGAAATAAAACCCTACTGATTTCGTCCATGCTGACAATTGATGCCGGGTTATTTACCTCAGCTTAGAGTGCTCCGCTCAGGCTGCTGCTCAGAATGTTTGGTCACTATAGCAACCAGTTGTAGTGGAAAACTGTAGGTCCAAAACCAAACTGAGCAGAGTAGAACCGAACTGAACCAAACCGAGCTGGTACCAGTCAGTGGAGAACCCCCTTTAGACACTCCACAGTTGAGAGTAAAGAACAGCACACATCCCTACACTTTCTCCCAGACAAAGAAAACCGAAGGCTTTCATTTCATTTTCGAATCATTTCGATGTCCCAACAAGAAACGGTTTCGTTCCACCTTACAAAGTTCCACCTTAAATATTTACAGTGGAACAGAAAATTCGAATAAGGAGCTAACTTCGAGTTGCATATCTCGCATATATATAAATACTGGAACTATGATTGGAATGTCGAAGTGGGTTATGGGCTCATAGTACGTGGGTTATGGGATTATACCATATTTGTCAGTGTTCTTGATAAAAAAAAAAGACTGATGCATACCCCTTTTGTGTCTTGTCAGCAAGCAAAAATACAGCAAGGGACCAAGCTTTGAAACCATTTCTGCAAGTGGACCTAATGCTGCGCTTGCTCATTACAGGTACAGAATTCATTAAATAACACCCAGCAGATCTCTATGCCTTATATGAGATGCAAGCGATGACTATCTCATCTAAGCCAGTGATCTTCTAATGTTCTCAGGGACTCCCAGGTCCATATATTCTTTTACAGTCAAACTCCCAGTGCATAGAAATAGAGCAAATATGTAGACTGTTAGGAGGTCTCTGAGGAAAGATATGAAAGATAAATATCAATATGGCAGTACAGGAAATCGACACAAAAAATAGAGAACAGGCAGATATAAGAATTCTTATAGGCCTGAGGTGTTATTTCCAGGAACTCTCATGGTGAATGGGAGTCTGAAGTGTCATTTACAACCACTGCAGTGTTGCTGGCAATGTCAGTAATTCAGCAGATTATGGGCAGTGCTCACAGGAGACCTATTGATATATTAACAAACAGCAAGCAAAGCTCTAGTTCCCTTTAAGAGCCTTCATTCTAACAAGAACCCACATGCTGAATGAACAAGAGGCTACAGTGGCAGAGGAGTTTGACTGTATACACACTGATCAACATTAAAACCACTGACAAGTGAAGTTAATAAAATTGATTATCTTGTTACGATGGCATCTGTCAAAGGGCTTGATATATTGGGGAACAGGAACTGTCTGTTCTTTAAGGTTATGTGTGGGAAGCAGGCAAAACAGAAGGTCTCATGTTGTATATCTTGTATGAAGTGGTTAGAATGCACTAAGGACAAATGGTGAACCAGCGACACAGTCACGGGTGCCCAAGATTCATTGATGTGCATGGGGAGCAATGGTTAGCTGGTTTGACCCAACAGAAGAGCCACTTCAGCACAAAAGGCTGAATAAGTTCATGATGCCTATGATAGGAAGGTCAGAACACACAGGTCATTGCGTTTTGCTGTGGGACCACATAGCCGGACACAACTCAGAGTCATGCTGTCCACTTCTGATGGAAAACAATGGGTATAAGAACTGCACATTGGAGCAATGGATGATGGTGGTCTGGTCTGATGAATCGTTTTTAGTACATATCATGCCGATGGTGGGAGTTGTGTGTGTAATTTACATAAGTAAGACATGGCTCCTGGATGCATTATGGGAGGAAGGCAAGCTAGTGGGGGTAGTGTGATATTCTGGGCAGTGTTCTGCAGGGAAAATCTGGGTTCTGACATTCAAATATTTTAAATTCTGTTAATCCAGAGGAAGCATAGAATAGAAAAATTTCAAATTTGTGTCAAAAAAACCTCAAATGCCTCAAAAGTACAAATGCTATTAATTACAGTTAACTGCACAAACAAATGTGATTAATCAAGAACTGTTTTTGTTGTTTGATATCCCTGCCCCCCACTTATTGAGAAAGTGAATGACAAATGAAGCAAAATTCATAAGACCGACGACAAGTTTATGGAAAAGTTGAGCTACTTAGAGTCCATTTTAAAGTTTGAAAATCCTTTAACGAAGACAAAAGTTCATTTTACTGCGAAAATATTTCAGCCCATCTAATGAAACTGCAAGAAAACTGAGCGAGGATGAGATGTATCTTGTTGACTCAGGAGGGCAGTACCTGTAAGTATGATGTTTTTTTTTATCTAATAACTAAACCAATATCCGTATGCTGAACATTAGCGAATGAGTCTTTCTTTTTCAGTGATGGTACGACTGACATTACCCGCACTGTACACTGGGGTAAACCCACTGCCATTCAGAAGGTACTGGATTCTGAAAGCATACTGTAGGCTGCATTTAAAGTGAACTACTGGATATTCAGTGCAATTACATATTCTGCATATTCAGATCATTACTTTTTTTCTCTTATTTTTACTCAACAAGGATGCTTTCACAAGGGTGCTCATGGGAAACATTGAAATTTCAAGGACCATCTTCCCAGCAGGGACTAAAGGCAAGACAAACATACTTTGCTGCTTTCTCCCACAAGAGGTCTCCCTCTAGTCAGCAGTTTTACTCAAAGCAACATCAAAGTATTCTGCTCACCAGCATTGTTCTGGTCCTTTTAAAGGTGTCAACATTGAGATGCTTGGCCGTAGAGCACTGTGGGAGGTGGGCCTGAATTATGGTCATGGTACAGGCCATGGTGTGGGAAACTACTTTGGAGTTCACGAGTGTAAGTTTGCTGCATTGTCTTTGTATTCTATCATGACTTATATGTTACAGATGATGGCACCATATCCAAACTAAAATAAGGGCTTTCGGTTTTGTGATGCTCTTTGCACTCCAGTGATTCCACCTCAGAATACACTGTCAATCAATACACTGATGACGTTAAAGCACTTTATTAGGTGACTTTAAAGCACTGTGTCCACACTGACACATTTACCTTGTCGCAGATTTTAAAAAAGAATATTCTTGCTCCTACAATCACACCGCTGTGATCCGCTCTGTGCAACACACACGTTATTAACCCACTACCATGTCAGGGTCACTGCTGTGCAGAGAGCGATCCACTACCCAAAATAATACCTGCTCACAAATGAATCGCCAGTGTATATTACAGTGCATGCAGGCCTTTTCTGTTTTCTTTATCCCACAATGTCTTTCACCTTTCAGTATATTGAAAGGTGATTTTATCTCCATTTTAGGGAACTAACTAGTCTTTGCTTTCTTTTGACACCATATAAAACCAAGGGTTTATGCTTGTCCTTACCCACCTGTTCCTTACCCACATTTCTCTCAGTCTTTCATAGTCTTATGTGTTTTAATATACTTCCTCCTAGGGCCTGTTGGCTTTCAGTCCAACAATATTCCATTCAATGAAGGCATGTTCACATCCATCGGTACGTTTGTGACTTTAAAAAATATGAGTTTAAGATGTATTTTACAAATATCAGCAGTAATCAGGCATTAATCAGGCCAATAATGTGTCCGTTAATGTCAGAAGTGTGAAGGAAAAGTGTTTAATCCTCCTTTACAGAGCCTGGTTACTATAAGGAGAATGATTTCGGAATACGAATCGAGGATGTGGCTGTCATTGTGCCAGCTAGAACACAGGTAAGTGAAGCTCACAGAAAAATCCTTATTACACAGAGAAAGAACACATAATCACAAGAGGTGCTTATATTTGTGGTTGATTTTTTTTTATATTTGTCTTTTTCCTAGCATGGTAATAATTACCTGACATTCGAAACTGTGTCACTGGTCCCTTATGACCGAAAGCTGATTGACACTTCTATTCTCAGCCTTGAACAGGTAATAAAACATTCTCCACTAATGATGCGTAAAGCATTGTCTGTGCTGTCGTAGTTGCAAGGATTGTCGGATTTTAGACAAAGCAATTAGAATTGTTTTCCTTTGAAAGTCTCCCTTGACATCATTCCCCAGTAATACATCTCAAGCTTATCTGCTGAAGAGTACTTCTTGAAATGTGTGTTTACTTGCTTATCTGAGCTATAGCACCTTTTTTAACAAAGATTAATTAATGAGTATGGCATAAGTTTCCTGTAATCACGGCATGAGCAAAATGTAAGCTGAAATGTAGTTCATAATCTGTGTAATAGTGTAATAAAATTACCCAGAGAAGGGTAATCTCCGTGATTTATTACTTTTAGAATATGTAACTTGGTTTCTAGAAATTTAGTTGTTAATAATAGTTTTAAAATTAAGAACATTAAAAAATATGTCCCATTTAATAAGTAATTGTGTTTTTGTTTTCTTTGTTTGTTTATCATTTGGCCATTACTATCGAGTTCCATGTGTGTAAATAGATCAGACTATTGGATTATTTGACTGTAATATTTCCAATTCCCATTAGCTCGTGTGGCTAGACGCATACTACCAGGTCATCCGAGACAAAGTGGGTCCAGAACTGAAGAATCAGGGCCTGACGGAGGTCTATGATTGGATGATCAGCAATACAGAGCCTTTCCTGAAAGACGGAGCCTCCGCTGTTGTCTCCTCTATCTCATTACTGCTGTTGCTCTTGCCCATGGCCTTGCTATGAACTCTCCAGACACCTGAACTCCAAAGCAATTCTCCAAGTCCCTAACACAACCACCACCACTCCAGCAATGACCAACTTGTAGGAACAACAAGCAAAGAGCATAGTTGAAACAATAAATAGACAAAAAGCCTTGCCCAGTGCTCTCCAAACTCCCGTGAACTAAATCAATATCACTGTGAGATCATTTTCCCAATTACAGATTTCCTAAAAAAATCCTCTTATTATACTCTTATACTCTTTTTGAAATATGTAGAATGAAGTGTTGAAACCCTATCCTTCTGCATTCAGTTTGATAGCCCCTCTCAACTTAAAACACAACTTTAGAAAGATCTCTTGAAGTAAATAAAAGTCCCAAATGACTTTTATCAGTGTGTTTTGAGTTCTTTCCTGTTTGTATGACCATACTCTACAGTTGCAGTAGCCATTCAGGTCTAAGCAGAATAATAATAATGTCAGTAATTATAATACAGCTTTGAATGTACATGCTGATGACCTCATTAACCTGGATTAGTTTGATCTAATTATAGTCACAGTAATTTATTACAGACACAAAAATGAGAAAATGAGAATTTATTTTAGTATTTGGAAATAATATATATATACTTAATAATTTAAGTGTCGTCCAGAATCTCTGTGTATTGATATTTGTTTCATAGCTTTTATAATATTGTAATTTAAAATGTTGTAATACATTTTATCGCCAACAAATACGCATGAATAAAAACACTGTATTTTAAAGTGATTTACGCCTACTGGAAATGAGTCTCTGTTCGGTAGCCTACGTATGTATACATATTTTAATGAAGATACAACATGACGATACAACATGTGAATACATACTTGAAGATGTATTCATGTATTGTATCTTCATGTTGTACTACTGTTGGGTAAGAAAAGCAATTTTGAAAAATGTCTTGTGTAAAAGTAATCAAGCTGTGGTTCACAATTAGCTTTTTAATCCAAGGCTGTCAACGAAGGGCCTGTATGGCTACAGGTTTTCCTTCCAGACAATCAGACGCACATCGGATTCCACTTGTCCAGTCGAGCTCTTGCTTATTCGGAATGAAAAACAGCAGCCACACGTGCCCTTCGTGGTTAATCATAAATCTATCAAGGCCAGTGTGCTTTCGAGGCATGTTATCATAGTTCTGTTTAAATGTCTGAGCCCGGGTCCAAGGCTCTTTCTCTCGCTCTTGAGGTTTCGTTTCCTCTGAAGAGCTCATGCCAGCAGAGGTCCTGTTGCTTGGCAACATTTCTGTCATAGTGGCAGGAAGGTATGAATGTGGTTTTTAGGGTGTCTGCTGTCTTTCTTTCTCTCTGTTTCTCTCTCTCTATCTCTCTGTGTTTCTTCCTCTATCTGCACATCTGCACATCTTTTCTTTGTTTGCTTTAGAACAACAGGATGAGAGAGACCAGTTCACATGTCTTACACAAGGGCCCCTAAGGTCAACCGATTAGAAGTGTTTTCACAATTCTGTTTGTGTTTCCCTGACTGGGTGAGGAACTTTACTGGGTGAAAGCAGATGTTGAGATGGATGAGATCATCCTGTTGGGCTGATGGCTGAAGAGAACTGTGCCATTTCTTAATCACTTTATTTTCTTTTTCTTTCAAGCTGACTGGTGCTCTGTGGTCACTGAGTGAACATGTGAGCTCTCTTCGCTTGCACTTAAACAGGTCACTTAAACTAAATGATAGCTGTGACCCATAAAGGGGGACATCTACTCATCATGTGGCTGGCTGAACACAAAAATAACCCTCTGTGCCAGCACACACACACATGGAAGGACTTCCTCTGTCATCTGTTTATATACTTCTTGTTTGTTGCAATGCAGAAGACGAGATCTGCATTCAAGGACGATAAAAGTCTATGTCTGTTAAACATTGTTTAGTCATAGGAACGTATTTCTAAGACATTCAGAACTGGCCTGTATTTTCTGACTCCTCCCCTTAAACATTGTGGCCTCATAAAGGCTGATTTGTGGTTAAATGGCTTCTGTGATACATTGTTTAGGTTAATCACACCTGCTCCATGGCAGACAAGTTTCAAAATGCCTAATGCCAGGAACACCTTTGTCTTTAACTTTTCATAACTTGTCACATTGTATCACACTGAATCATATCATGGTTCACCACACTGAAAAACTGATGTATTTCTGTTAGAGGTGGGCATAGATAAATTTTTTTAACACGGTTAATCTCATTGTAATCTTGGGGTTATTGGCGCAAGAACCCCCCCTCCCCCCACAGAGACACCGAGACAGGTTTAAAACGTGCGCGAACCGGAAAAGTCAAGGTGAGCTTCATCATAGCTGGCGTAGTATAGACCAGAGTTACTCAAACTTATTTGTCCTGGGGACCAGTCAAGTCAGGCTTTGGGGCTGCAGGAATT
>JBBPDH010000031.1:1071477-1096815 GCA_037974565.1 Clupeocharax schoutedeni
CTTTATCCCTATGGAACTAGTGCTGCACAGTAATATATAGCATAGTAGACTAGGCATACATAGACGTCATCTATTGTATTTTAATTTCCAATTAAGTATCCATTAGCTACTGATCAAACGCGATGTGTCTTCAAATTAAATGGCTTTTGCTGTGCAGGCAATTTCACAGTGACTAACTGCAGCCAGCCTTGTGTCCCTGAGCCACAAAGGCCTTTCTGTTCAAGCCCAGTGAGAATTCTCCCAGCTGTCCTTTTACTCAGGAACACAGTGAACCTCCGGTTACCATCAGAGTGACGGTCTTTTGCAGCCATCCAGAGCCACCGGCAGCTCCAAGGAGTCCGATCACCCCACTCTGGCATTGTGAGCCCTTTACACACTCTCCTTTCACAAAATACACATCACACACTCAGGCAGACCCTCCCCAGCTCACGTGTAAAGAGGACACGGTTTGCAGAGCCAGTTCATTTGAACACTCTCCTCATCAATCAAGCCACTGCACTGTTAGAGAAATCGTTTGGAAAAGCATTCGATTTAAACGATTTTCCAAATCTGTCAAAACATGTTTGGAGTCTAGATTTGCCTTCTTTTGTTTCAAAACATTATTAAGCTAATGTTGCTAATAAATACATGAAGTCGCCCGAATCTTTTGTCTAAATACAGAAAGTATCTCCAAAATTTCTCTCAGTCCATTGAAACCGCATTCAGTTCTTAATTACAGTGGAACAATGTTATCAACATGGTTTAGACCATGGTATGACTAAACATGAACAAAACTTCAACATGTAGCCAAATACAACATTTCTGACAACATGGCCTGTTTTCAGAGTCAACCTCAGTGTGGAAGATTTTGATCCGAAATCACTCCCTAATGTCTAAAAGAGCTATCGCTATCTGTAGTGGTTTAATCACTTTGTCCTAAACCACACTGACAAGCCACCTATGCCACCCGAATGAAGAGCTGGACACAGTTTGAGTGGGTTGATCAACTACATTCATCACAAAACTGAGCAAATGTTATATTTAGGCCAAGCGTTCAATTACATCAATCAGAATGAGATTGTATGAAAAATAGAATTCATTGTTAAAATGTCACAGGATAAAGGGAGAGCATATCACAACATTTGTGATATCTTTTGATCTCACTGTGAGAATTCCATGCCATTTGGAATGATGTCCCAAAGGGAATTTGACATGTTGCATAGCAACCATCCTGTTAGCGAGAATGAGCTGCTGTTCTCCTCAGTGAACCTCTACAGGAAGTGGCTGTTGCCAGGAAAGTTTGCTTTAAGCTATATTTTAAGCCTGACAGAGTTTCTGTGGGACAAACACTTACGCGACACTACGTGTCGGTGTGCACTGAGGATGGGAGAGCGCGTTCGAGGTGGTCTGGAGGTCGAGGGGGTTTTGGGAAAGAGGCAGGGGAAGGCTCGGTAGGGGTAATAGGAATGTGATTCCTGGCCAGCAAATGGACCGCGACAGTTGTTCTCCCGCTGAGAACCACTCCCCAGGCAGTCTGTTTTTGTCAAGATTTCTCCAAGCTTTCTGTGCACCTAAGTAAACACTCAGTTCGGACACACACACATACAGTGACACATGCACACACATACGTACTTGCTCTCTAAGTGGAGTGTGCGGTGGCAACAGACGCAAGAGGCACAGTTCAAAGCGCCCTTGTGGCTCATCCTGACCCAAATCCCAGTGCAAAAACCAGAAATAATGAGCAAAAATAATAAGCTGTGCACTCACTTGCCTTTGCTTCTCAGACAGAGATGGAACATCACTAATTGAAGCCTTTCGCCTACGACCCAAGCTTAATCTGATCACACTCTCCATGCTCACTCATTAAAACAAGTGCCCATTGTTCGATACAGGAATCATTAAACTGGTCATCAGTCTATATTCACACGCACAACACCTATTGGCTACTCACTCCAGCTCTTCCCCGAGCGACCCATGAACTCCTTGGTCTCGGGGTTCCAAAAGTACGTTTTTATGTCATCGATTTTCTCATGTAGCGTCCTCTTGGGCTTTGGCTTGGGTTTCCATCTCTCAAAGTTGAGGTCGTCCTGCTCCAGAGGCTGGTGCTCCACCAGTCCTTCTTGTTCTACCTCCATGGCTTCGGCCAGCCCATGGCAGTGCTTGTGCAGTGACCCAGCACGCTGATGAGAGAAGACAAAATACTACTTAGTCAATCTAGTCTGATATTTTTTAAATGTTTTGCTAGTTGCCTGTGGAAACACTAAAATGAAGCCCACACAACATAAGTACAATGAAACATTACAATTTAATCCATACCAGTGATCTGGAACTGAGTTAAGTAATTAGAATTTACTAGGGATGTGATGAGAGAGAGTCAAAGGGTCATTCCAGTTACATGCTAAAGCAAATGAGCCTGTTCTTAGGAGAGAGAGAGAGAGAGAGAGAGAGAGAGAGAGAGTGTGTGTGTGTGTGTGTGTGTGTGTCTGTGTGGTGGGTGCTTCATTCACAATGTCTGTGCAGTGAATGCAACTGAGAAGGCAGAGGAGAGCCTGATGGCCCAGCTGACCCTCGTTGGGAGAGCTAACCTTCGACAGCTGCAGAGGCCTGCAGGGTCGCCCTCTGGCCAGATGTGGCCCACTAATTCACAGCACTGAGTCACAGCACACACTGAGATCGCCACCTGACCACCGAAAAGGAGCCTCCAACCCCCACGGAGGAACTTTGTTCCTAGGGTTTCATTTTCTCTATTGCCTTACGCACTGATAATGATCCACAACATCTCTGTATTTGGTCTATAGTCCACAAATAATCAGGTAATAAAGAATTTCCTGTTTATAAACTGCATCTGACTGTCTCTTTCCTCTTTATCACGAATCAATTGTCCTCATGAAGCTCTGTAAACCATCATTCCTGTTCCCCCCCGTTCCTAGAAGGCAAAGTTGCTGTTGCAGTCTTACCGCTTTGGGTGCTCCGAGTTCCGTGTGGAGCTCCTCAGCGCCCCCCGTGGTGCTCTCGGACTCCATGACGCTTCAACTGAAGAAGAAAGAGGACCCATGCTTATTAAACCAATCACATCCGAGCGGCCCAAAAAAACCAAGTCCAGCAAGGAGGACATTTCTGGGGCAGTGTCAATCTCGTAAAGGTGAAGTTAAACCAAAAAATGAATAGAATGAAAAATTACAGTACAGGTCATTACTAATGAAACGTCAGTCCAAACATGGATGTGAAGTAAAAACAAACAAAGAGAAAGAAAGAAAAAAGAGCGCACATTACAAATGCAAAAACAAACGGTCAATTAAAATTAAGTCCATTCAAACTATACATTATGGAGAAAGAAAATGAGAGAACGACAGGATATTGCAAACGAATCTACCTGAATAAAAATACACACATATTTTAAATGAAATTAAGAAACGTTTGAAGTAGGGAAATAAAAAGAAGAAATATTTGGATATTTTCAAAAATACCCCAAAAGTGTCTCAAGCAAACGTCGACTCCTCGAGGTGTCCTGGTTCAGGTCGTTGTGCTAGAAGAAGAGCTGCAGTGAGTTCATGAGCTTCACCGCGGCCGGACGGAGAGGCTCCCGCTACAGGGCGCGCATCCTACTGAATGGGGCTGTGCCGAACCAACAAGTGGGGGGGTGGGAGAAAACGTGGAGGGCCTTTTTTGTTCTTTCAATCCCCTGAAGAACTTTTTTTTTGGGGTGGGGGGGGGTGCTGGTGGGTGTGTTATAGGGGATTCAGTACACGCAGTACCCACTCTTGGGGAGTGTTAATTCACAGCCACCATGTCCAGTCCTTTATATAATTACGTTTATTCTAAACGGGCCATTGTCAGGATCCCCAGATCCCACTTAGATTTACAGAAGAAGTCCATCTCCACTAAAGAATATAATAAACGATAATTAAAAAGTTCCCGTGGGATGAAAGAAGAAACACCTAAGGGGGCCCTGTCTCGGAAGTGGGAAACCACAACACTAACCCCACTAACTCTACTATATTAACGGGTAATTTCTCCATACACTGTAACTTCTACACATTGTTCTGATGGTGAAAATCATGCTCGTCGTCCTCCCCCGCACGCACAGGACATCCTCCTTCATGTTGTGCAGTTTTGGGCCCCTTCGTAGCAGAGGGTTGTAATAAATTTCACTACTTGTCATCGACTTAAATATTTGTATCCCGGTCACGTTGCGCTCTGTTAGCTTGTGAAGCCACCCGGGTTTTTTTCCCCCCAACCTGAATAGAAATGTCGTCATGGAAAATCCTGTCTTCTCTTTTTTTTCCCCGCGTCCTTCTTCCTTATGAAAAGTGTATGGAGCCTACACAGACACAAACACACTGCAGACATGCTGTAGACATTTACAGAATTGTATTATACATTATATTGATTAAAAAATTGGGACGCATATTTTAAGTGCTCCCTGACTTCCAGGCAATCTTAAAGCTTCAGCATACCAAGACATTCTGGATAACGCCATGCTTCCAACTTTGTGAACAGTTTGGAGACGGTCATTTCCAGCATTACTGTATCCCAGTGCAGAAAGGTCCATAAAGACATGGTGTGACCTCAAGCCCATTGGAACGGAGAGCGAGGCCTTCTCATCCAAACATCTGTGCCAGACTTCATAAATGTTGTACCGAATGAATAGGCACACTATAGTACCTCCTCGTGTAATGTTCAGGCGTCCTAATACATTTGTCCATAGTGTAAGTCTATGGCATTGACCCTCGTCTGACTATTGCTACATGCATAGTTTCAGAATAAGCTTTGTCTCATAACCCACAACTGCTTCATGGCACATGGTTGGGCTCTTTAAACCTTGGCATCATATGAACAGAATTAGCCACACGGAGCACAGTCGGGATAAAGAATGGATCACACACGCATTCCGCAGTTTATACTCTGAATAGCAGAATGTGATTCTAACGGATAAAGTGTTACAAACAGAGAAGCCTCGGCAGCGGAAAAAGTGACCATGTAGTCTATCCCGAATGTCCACATGGGGGCCACACACGTTAGCATCCTTAAGTTTTATTATTTCAGTACTAAAATAAAACGATGGTCTGATAATATGAGATGCCTCTTAGCCACGGTGTGGTGCTCTAAACCAACTTTTGCTGACTGGAGCGACTTAGGCCTTTTTCTCACTGCAGCTGGTAAAGGTTGGACTTAGACTTCAGTTTTTCATTCATTCAGTGATCATAACAGAACTACTACTCACATCACCAAGCTCTGTTACCTTTGATGTGCTGGATTAAAAGGAATGTTTAGAATAAAAATTCTGTTGCATTTTATCCGACGCACCAAACAACGCAGGCCCCATTCTTCCAACTTTTTGGCAGTAAAGGCTCAATACGAGTGAATGTTTAATGCTTTTCTATCTGTAAATTGTTCTAAAAATGGCAAAGGTCTCAGACAGTGATGTTAAGTGTTACGTTTGTACATTTTCTTTTCCAAGTTCTTACCAAACTCTCCCTATAGAGCAATACATTTCAGGAAGTTGTGCGCCAGCACTATCTCTCATAATATCCAATA
Source organism: Clupeocharax schoutedeni (assembly GCA_037974565.1). Lineage (NCBI taxonomy): Eukaryota > Metazoa > Chordata > Actinopteri > Characiformes > Alestidae > Clupeocharax > Clupeocharax schoutedeni. The sequence continues at coordinate 1,076,995 of JBBPDH010000031.1, forward strand.
TTTTTAATGTTTTAGATTGTGTTCTCTTGGTGACCCCCTGTCAGTATAGGGCCCTTGCATTTGTCCTTATTTGAATTTGAACAAAAGAGCTGAATTTGGTTTTGTTTGAAAAAATGACAAATCATACCCAGATATCCCGTGATTTCATAAAATGTTCAGCAATTTCACAGACACCTTAATCACAGAATACAGTGATGCTACAGGGCCTGGACCTGGCATAAGGAGGAGCACTAAGGGAATGCTACCAGAAGCCTCATCCAAGAACTCATATTATAAACAAGTAGCAACACATACGTAACCATTAGAGCCCTTAGTATATATTTGTGTATATTTTATAAAGTGCAACGTCTGTTATTATTATTATCATTTATTATCCAAAACAACTAGTGAATATTATTGTTTCTTCTTGGTTTGTGTGCATTTTTTGGTAATGGAAAATGCTTTCCTAAATGACTTTACTACGCTATGCATGTAGGGCTACCTCTGCATGTGTGTGTGTAAAACTTCTTATGAGGCAGCGTTTCGAATGCAGCAGTTCTGTAAACCACTACGAAATACCTTGTTTCCGAACATACAGGCGTGTTGGAAAATCAGCCTGCCTTTAGGTTTCCTCGCTGGAGGTATTTCACAGAGCAGGATTTGTGAACAAGTGACCAGAGTCCAGTTAGAACGACCGTTAGCTCTGTCCTTATTGGACAGGCTTGACTTACTCAGCTATGCCGCCCTCCCACAACAGGGAGAGTAAGAGAGATAAGAGAGAGAGAGATACAAACAGAGCGAAAATAAAGAGAAAGAGACACACACAGATAGAGCAAGAAGAGAGAGACATAGTGGAGAGAGCGAGAAGAGGAACACAGATAGGTAGATTATTGAGAAACGGAGAGAGAGAGGGAGAGAAAGAGAGAGAGAGAGAGAAAAAAAGAGAGAAAGAAAGAGAGAGAGATGGGCATGCACAGTGGCGCGAGGCGCGCGTGCTGCACTGGACAGTGCAGTGACGGAGGTTTTGATATTAGCTGCTAATGAGAGAAGAACTCCAGGAGCTGTCAGAGAATGCCACGGCAATTCCAGGTTTTTTGTTCAGCAAATCCGAAGGAACAAAGCAGCGTCCTCCCACCAGGGTGTTTAATTTTTAACCTTAAGTCATAACCGTAGCCTAGCTCATGCTAGAAACCAATCCCCAAAATGCCAACGGGACTGAATCCGCCAGCCAGTGGGATACCTGTGCCCGATGCAGTGGGTACGTGCAAGGTCAATGCCTTATAGCCACAGTTCCTGCGGTGGTTTGCTTATTCCTGGATTTACTGCAGTATTCGACATATGCATGCCTGAATTAACCCGCCAGTTTAATCCCAAACGCACAAAACGCTGCAAAACGATCGTTGTTCGATGCAGTTCAACCGGAAGGACTGTATTCAGGCTAAACAGATGATCATTGTTTACCATGTGTCTGACAGCAGCTTTGTATATTAATATAGGATGGTATTTAGTAGATTGTCATCTACCAGATGGTGATGTTAACTGTCATACTTGTACTGATAACTGAGAGCTTCCTTTACTAACTATTTATTCTGCAACCTGAGTAAAACGTGTGTGTGGTGGTGGGGGTGGGGTATTATTTAGAGTAAGAGTTAGTATTGCGTGTGTGTATGTATATGTCTGTGTATGTATGTATGTATGTATGTATGTTTGTATTTACACACACATACGCGTGTGTGTGTGCGTGTGCGTGTGTGTGTATGCATGTGTGTGTGTGTGTGTGTGTGTGTGTGTGTGTGTGTGTGTGTGTGGCTAGCACAATGGAAAGCAATTGGAGCATTTTAGACAAATCCCCATGGCCTGGATATTGGTGTTTTCATAAAAAGTTGATCCATTTGTGGATATATTATTGATAAACTCGCAAACAAAATGGCTTTGAAAATCAATTTGGCTTTCCGCTATCAGCAAAGATGAAAATTGCCAAGACGGTGGAAATCCATTGAAGCATTTTAGTGGTTTCTGTGGTGTTAATGACTAACTGTAAATTAAATAATGAAACTCTTAAGTCTGCTCAGAATCTGAACAAATTGCAAAAGCACATTTTCCCCTGAACTCTTGCATTTTTATGACATTGGCATACTTAACCATCTTTTATAGGGTCTTTCAAGAGGAGGAAAAGGAAGTCCATCATAGTGACGGCAATGCTGTTCATCGTGTCTATACTTATCCTGGTCTTTGGGTTGGCTGCTACCACAAGAACACAGAACATCACTGTTGGTGGTTATTATCCTGGAGTTATTGTAAGTAATAGCACATTTCAGCCATATGACTGGCAAACTTTCTATGTGTTCCCAGAGACATTGTTTTCTTGGCTTTCCATCTTGTAGGACTAAATGATTTATGAGAAAGGATGTGAATGTATGTTGGTAACTTCAGGCTAAAACTTAGACATATGTTTAATCTGGGACTGTCTTCTCTCTGCAGTGAGAGATTTTCATAATCATAGTCTTATTATTGTAGTTAAAATTCTATAGATATTGAATTGAATAGATATGCAATATATGACAGTATTTTGAGAAATTTCAAATAAAAAATGCTTTTCTGAGTAGCATTAGTATTTAAAGCCCACTGACCAACTGTTTTGTTACAAAGAGAGCGTAATTATAAGCTAACATATATTGTGATAATATTCAGAAAGTATTATGTAATTTTAGCATGTCAGTCATCTCTGTTTCTACATACTTGCATATTAATCAGTGCTTATGAACACTGAAATGGATATGACCCCCACAAAAAATATTGCTGACTGTATGCTACAATTGAATGGATGCTAAGAAATTCGAATGAGTGGGATTTTTCCCCACAGAATCATGTGAAACTGACACGTCTCTCAATGAATTGATTCCGCCAGTAACTGTATTTATCCTGTATTATTTTTAGCTTGGTTTCGGCTCCTTTCTCGGAATCATTGGAGCCCATTTAATAGAGAATAAGAGGCAGATGGTAAGAGGTTTTACATTACACCCCTTCTTCATATTTGTTTTTGGGTTGGTTTTGTGTTGCATCATGCAAATCATATTTAGACTATGACTATGCATTGCTCCTCAGTGGAGAAATTGGTTCGCTGGCACAAACTTTTATTTCTGGTAAGGAAGAACATGTTTTTACTTATTTCGGTTTAATGGAGGAACAGGCTCAGAGTTCAATCGGAATATCAGAATTTGTTCCAGGGACTCTGGTGCTGCACCCAGAAATAGCTCAGTGTAAGAGGAGCAGGATGGATGGCGAGGCAAGAATGCAGGGAAGCCATCGCACAGCAGTGGGAATTGAGGTGTAAGTCTCCAAATGAAGAATTACTTTTGAATAAGTGCCCATATCATAGAGATTAGGAACACAAGTGTTGAGTGGACGTTGTGGACTATAATTGTGTTTGGTATCAATTGGATTCTAGATAAGCTTGATTCACAAGAGAGGTGAAGGTGATAACTGGTATGAGATTTGTAATTCTGAAGAATGTTAGCCTTCAAAGGTTTCGTCATCATGTTTTGCAGTGCTTTTAGGACTGTTTACACTGTTGTTTTGGCACTGTTAGACTCCATGATGCTCCCTGTCACAGAATGTGGTATGTCATCGGGAGTGTTCAGATGCTTCCCTCCAGTGGGGTTGAGTGGACTGCAGACAGAATAAGGTTATGTGAAACCGAATCCTAGAGGAGGGAGAGCCGCACTCATTTAGGGGGGGACTTGGCACAGTGCCAGCTAGGGGGCACCAAAGAAGTGAAATAGATTCTGTTATCCAAGACCATGTCTGTTCAAAGAGAATGACTTGAATATGACGCTTGAAACATTTGCTGTGTCATCTTTTCAGAAAGGGTCAGACATAGGATTTGTGAATGAAATGCATAATGCATGATTGCATTTGTGGCTGCATGTTGAATCATAAGAGAAGCAGACAAGTGTGTCCTCCACCAAGTGTTTACCACTTTTGTTTTTGTTGCAGCTGGTGGCCTCCATTGTCTTCATCAGCTTCGGTGTGGTGGCTGCGTTCTGTTGCGCCATTGTGGATGGCGTTTTTGCGGCGAGGCACATTGTAAGTTCCTCTGTTACAAGTATCATAAAATACATCTCAGAGCTTCGCATGGCCTTTTATCATTCTATCATGTACCTGTTTTTGGGTGTATTCTGACGTCACAGGACCTCAGACCTCTCTATGCTGGTCGATGTGAGTACTACTCCGGTAGATCGTCCTTCGACCACGATGTGAGTTTATGCTGCTGCTTCAAAGGATCCTCGCCAGTTCATTTTTAACTCATAATGATGGAGTTTACCTAAATTGCTTTGAGAATAGTGCGACGTAACTGATGTGTGTCTGTTCTTTTTAGGTCCAGTGTCAGACTGCCCATACATCCTGTAAGCTGCAAGTGAAGAGTAAAACCTGCTACTGCTGTGATCTCTATAACTGTGGCAAGTACGTCTGCGAAAGCACCCCTCTGAGGATTTCCTCTGTTTTATCAGGCAGATCTCAGGCCAGACTCTGCTATCTTTGTTTTTATCTTGGTTCTGGTTTCTATTTGCTTTGTCTGAGCGTGCCTTTTTTCCCCTCGAGCTCTGTTGGAAAGAACGCTTGTGTTTACTTATGTTTCAGAGAACATCCTCTTTTGGGACTTCAGAATAAAGATGTTTTGAAAAAATTTAGGAAATCGACCATGATTTGGAAGTAGGTCTTTCCATTTTTAGCCCCTCGGCAGCATTGACAACCCATGATTTGTTGTGGTTGAAGTACTCAGTGTGGCTGTGTACAATTTACTCCATTGGGAAACATGCGGTACTTCTGGAATGAGTGGAGGCTTATGTTTTTTTTCTGCATGTCCTGGCACTTCTTCCTGAAGTGAGAACCAAGCCTCACTCCTGGACACCACAAGCAAAATATCTCATAGGATTACAAACTGTAACTCCATTCATTTGTGGTCTAAAACATGATAGAATCTTAAATACACCAGGTCAAACTAAGGGATTGGGTGTATTACTCATGTCATGCTCTTCTTAAGAGTGATGTGCACTGGCAGTCTTTTTGTTTGTTTTTTAAGTTTTGCATGAAAATGTTGTGAAGGTATTTCTTTTGTAGCTCTGTGTCTTGCTAGCATAGTCTCATTTCAAGACATTTTGCTACAATAAACTTCTCTGCACTCTGAAACAGTCGTGTTGAGCTCAGAGGAGGCTACCATGAGTATACAGAAGTGAGGAGTTGCCAGGATGTTGTACATCTCTACCACCTTCTGTGGTCAGCCACCATCCTCAACATTATTGCCCTCTTTCTGGGCATCATCACAGCCGCAGTACTTGGAGGATTTAAGGACATGGTATGACTACAATATTTGGCTGTTTTATATAGTGATGTTTTTATGTGTGTGTGTTTTGTTGTTCTTGTTTGTAATACAGAGTAAAATAAAAAAAAACAACTGTGCTATTCTTCATATCTGTGTTTTTAAAGATGCCCTCAGCAGCCCCTGATACTTGTGAGCCACAACCTTTGGCCATTCCTGGACCACCTGAAACTCTTGCATCAACCACATCCAACTCTTTCTACAACACTGCCCCCTGCCTGCCGCCTTATACTGCCTACGACCTACAGGTAGGCTGGATAGACTTGGGTGACCCTAGTAAACATTACACGGTTACAGAATATGAATGAACGTCTTCATCAGCAACACTTGCTCCTTAGCCTGAGGACATCCCTCGCACATGCATCAGATCTTGAAGCCCTTCATAAGCTGGAGATGAGCTGAGGCTGTTTGAAAATGTGCAGCAGGTCCTCAGGAGCGTTATTAGTTTGCTCTGTGTCTGTTGGATATTATAGAATTGTGTTCTCGGACTGTGGATTTCAATTCTGGTCCTAGAGATCCCCTGCGCTAACACATCTGTTCCAGTTCACCAGCTTGACAATGCACCAATAAGCCTGGTTAGTTGTGTTGTGGGAGGGAAGTGTTTGTAGGGCAGTGGATCCCTAGGACTGGATTGGAGTCATTGTTCTGTTTTATATCAATAAAGATTTAATGCATGACTAATTGTTGTCTTTGCAGGGCTCCATGTTCCCCGACTCTTCTGGTCTATCTGATGACTCCCAGTCTGGAGCCAGTCACATGTGGCCAAGTATGATCCCACCCCGCTACTCCCCACCTTATTATCCACCTGATGACAAACCACCACCATATAGCCCTTAAGGGACCAGACAGAGGATCATGGGAACACTTACCATACTGCCAAGGGTTCAAAGGAAAATGGGCACTTGTGGACAGTGAAACACCTTGAATTGTAGTGCTGCTGTGGAGGATCACTGTGCAGACATTCTCGCTACAATGTGGTGTCTACCGAATGGACAGAGACTACAGCTGTGGCGTGCAGCTAGAGGAATTCATCCATGCAGAGCCGTGACGTGAGACATGCAATTATCCAGTATTACTTAAATAGGTGGCCTCTCTTCCCCTTGCTACAGTAAACATCAACTGTTCACAGATATGCCTTAAATCTGCGTCCAAACAACATAAAGCTCTGCGCGCCTGTTATGGATATCTTCTGCATAGAGCATCTCTGTGGGCTTCCCTCTTGGACAGTGACTCACTTGATTTTTTTCGTTTTGCCTTGCACTTGGCAGAAGAATGGGAAGAAATATTGTCTTTTTGATTTGCACATTATAACCAACAACATCAAGCTAGAATATGGTAGGGGTATTTTCTTCACTGGCCAAGTGTGAAAAAAACTCCTGTATTTAGAATCAAAAAACAATCATGTGATGTAAATATTGTATTCCTGCGTAGTGAAAATGCTAAGAATGATCATGTTTAGGGGGGGGGGGATAACACCTGTCTAGCAGCAATGTGTGCATTGTACATCTGCATTTTTCCAGGTTTGGAAAGATGACATCACTCATAGACAGGGGATGGCAAGTGAAGGTCTTTCAGAACACTCGATATAAAAATGAGCCACAGCTTTTAAGAGCGGTCATTAGACCAACTCATGATTTTTTAAGAATATAAGCCTCTAACAATAATTGCAGAACTGTAATATATACGAAATTAACTGTCCGTCGTTACGCATTTCACAAACGTTTGTGTGACCAAGTCTTACACATTGAAGCTATAGCAAATACTGCCTTCTCTTAATTTATATTTATAAGTCTTAAGACTACTTTGCGTTCACTGTGATTAGTGATGAGTCTCTAGATTGTAATTAAAAAGTTCTTTCTTCAAAGCAATACAAGCATCTAAGTGAGAGCAGAACGCGCAAGGGTTACAAATAGATGTCTCTTCAAAATATACTTTTTGTGTAAAAATGCTTTATTACCTGTCTTTTGCACTACGTAGCAAGATTAGGTGGACGATGCATTAAAACAGAGCCAACAAAGAGGCCTCCACCTTATGTACATTCTTCTGCAGCCAGACTTGTCTTGTCATTAGACTTACTTTACTCAGAGCCATACTGTGAATGTGAATACTATAGAGTTCAATGCAATGAAAATGGACACTGGAACAACAAAACTAAAGCGTTGACATGATCAACTACAAGCTGTGGGAAGAAGTAGGTACTTGATTTTATTTCACTTTGTACAGCACTAAGACCTAATAAATATGGATCCAAACTAAAGAGAAACTGTTATATGAAGGTCTTTAGTAGTACAAAATATGGTCATGATTAACAAATGTTAGAGCACTCACTTTCTGACAGGCAATACTAAGTCACATCCTACGGTCCAAAACAGTTAACCTACTGACAATACTACAATGGAATATACATTTGTAAAAAAGGAAAATGTACAAAACACGTGTAAATGAAAACCAGAGATCCTTTACATTACTCTTACAACACACTTGGCTTGGACATTTTACCGTTCAGTAGAGGCGGGCCATTTGGCTTTGAAAATTCATACTTACTCTTTTGGTGGCACTGACCCAAAACATATGGCCAGCATATAAATAAAATTGTACAATTTTAAACGCACTAAATCAAGGACATTAACAGACATTTACAGATTTATTCCCTCCTTCACACAGGAAAAAAAAACAAACATCTGCCTCTTCACACTTAAACATCCCCATCCCATGATGTAAGCTGACCTCTAATCCGCAAAAAGAAGAAAAAACATCTAGTTAAATAACAATATCTGGGAAATAAAGTCAAGCTTTCTTCCTTGTGGACGCTGAGATTTCATGTTAAAGCCTTGTGCAAACCAAGGGAATTATACTTAAGCTAAGCTTCTTGACAATGACAAGGTTCAGCATCACAGTGTACAGTAGGTCTTTTGTAGCCAATATCATGTAATGTTACTTGAAACACCATCTAGCATTTTTCATCCCCTGATGTACTGTATGCTCATTTAGAGTGTAAATAAATGGTAAGCATTTACCTTCATCCATGTTTGTTGTGTCAATTATATAACAAGTCTTTCTTCTAGAACCGCACTTGCGTCCCATTAGTCTCATCATAATGAGATCATTCGATCTACACATTTACGAGACCTGACAAATACAGGGTGCATGTCAATTGACAAAACAGTTTCAAACAGTTTATGCATGAAATGAAACTTGTAGTACTGTATCTAACTACAGTGTGGTTTGAACAAAACTGGAGTGGAAGCCTGTATTCATATAGACCCTACTCATCCATTTATTCTAGGCAATTCGACATCTCTATCCAAAAGCCATCATTAAAAAGTACAATATGCAATGTTTTCCCACAAGTCAGTTTAAAAGACCTATTACTGACATGATTTACATCATTTTTACTAAAACTTTCACTGCTAATGAAACGACGTTATGGAGCTCACAAACTGCCATATGCCCTTCTATTTTGCCACTTTGCAAGAGTCTGTAATTGCTAATGTTAGTTCATTCATTTTGGGTTAATGTTTCATTGTTTTAAAGAAAGTAAGAAGTAAGATTATAGAAGAGCCATTTTTCTTTGAGTAAGAGCTACCAAGCATTATTCACTGTGGAACAATTCAAAAGAATACATGAATCCACCGTTTCCATTCCCATCCCCATCCCCATAAAAGAGCACCTTGAAACTTCACTCATACTTTTCTCTCTGCTCGGGCCTCCCTTAATGAACTTCTCAGCTTTTTCAGGCAACTGAATTCAAGATTGAAATTCAATGAGACCCTGAACATAAAAAGGCACCAAACTCAGCACTGTGGACATCTACTCAGTATGTCTCTGGTATGACAAATTCAAACTCTGTTGAGTTTTCAACATTCATTTGGTTTAAAGGTCGAGGCGGCGGTATCGGGCGTGCTGCAGGGTTTGGATGTCCAGCCGGCTCAACAAAGATGTCTTCCCAATTCAACCTTTTGCTTTCGCCGCCAGGGACTGTCTGGTTTGAAAAGTGTGATTTGCCGGGGTTAATGTGCTGGACAATTCCATCCTCACTGATGACTGGAATATTCCCCGCTTCCTCAGAGACAAAAGAGTACGGTTTGAACTGTAGAGTTTTGCAAGGAAGGAGACGATACAAGTTGTTGTCAGTATCATCCTTTTCTTTCCTGCCCGAAGGGTCTTGATTGTGAGCTTGTTTGCAGTGAGTTGACAACAGCTGGTAGTTCAGGAACATTTCATTGCACAGCAAGCATTGATACCTCCTTTCTCCTGTGTGCGTAATCTCATGTTTGGTTCTATATTCTGCCAGGGCAAAAACCTTGCTGCAGTAACGACACGGGTACTTTCTCTCCCAGGAATGCGTGTTAAAATGACGCCGGAGACTCGTCAGGCACACATAGGGCCGCTTGCACACAATACACACATAAAACGTTTTGCCGTCCATTATTAGCTCGTAGTGATCCTCCTGTTCCATTTTAGCTTTCTTTTTGCCTCGAGGTGTTGTACTGCTGGAGACATTGCTTGCTCCTTGTACAGGTGTTTGAGATTTTCTTCCAGGGCCTGCTCGAGCGTCTCCTTCACCCGTGTCGTCTTTCACAGGGACAATATCATATGTGTTCTCCCCTATATTGGCGTAAACCTTACAACCAGGTGAAAGTGAATCGATTTCCGAGGCCTTGTCTAATGTTATCGTCTTTTTTGCAGACACTTTCGGAGAAACTTCCATTCCAGGTCCATTATTAGTGCTAAGCGACGGCCTTACATCTGACAATTTGATTTTGCCTGGGTGGTCGGGGGAATGCTCCAGCAATACCTTCTTCTTCTGGACTCCGAGCACTTCATTGACTTCCAGAGGAAGAGAGGAATTATGGGACTCAGAGGTGAAACTGTTCATTTGTGCTGGGGTTGAGGGTGCACTGTGCACGGAGGGCATTAATGGAGAGGCAGGAATGCTTCTGCTAAGGTCAGGAGACATCATGGGGCTTGCATGAACCATTGTGTCTTGCTGGGGCTGAGGGCTATCCTGAGGTCTTCCTTCTGCCACACCTTCGGGAGGACGCCTGCATTTCTCAGCTTGGTCTGTGTCCACTCCTGCCTCATGTGCAACTTTTTGTTTTTTGGCCTCAGGTTCTTTTTCAGCATTTGCATCTACACCATGAGTAGGCAACATCTTCTTAGCTTTCGGAGCTTCAACGTGCGAGACAAAAAGAACATCATCGTCTGATTCATCCCTATCAGCAGTGCTGCCAGCCATTTTAAATTCCTCAGCAGACAGCGAGAAGGATTCAGTGATGATGGGCATGTTCTCTGTTCCAGACTCATTTTTCTCAGCTGCACTAACACTGTTCTCACCTTCTTTTGACAGGCCAGGTAAACCCTTGACTTGTGAAAGTGGTGCTGCAAGGTTGGCAATAAACTTGACACCTAAGATCTGACCAGCGTTGATGAGATCTTCAAGTCTGTCCGATCTAATTCTGTAGAGTTTTGCGGTGTATATGTAATTCAAAATTACTTCAAATATATCTGCCTTGATAAAATTTAGCTCAATTACTTGTCCCGCAACAGAAAAAAGGTGGCGCAAGTAAGTGCTGGATGCTGATAACATTGTCTTGTGCGCCTTGAACTTGCGGTCCTGAACAATGATGGTCACATCACAGAATAATCCGTTGTTACGCTGTTCACTGATGGACTCCAGCAATGTCAGGGGATACTGGGTGTCAGTTGCAGATATCAGCTTTAATTTCGACATCCCTGTGAGGAGGTGCAAAGTTGCTTTGATGAATACAGTATACTTTTCAGCAATTCTCAAAAGGTATTCATTACAGACGATCACTCATGCTGACAAACTATTTAGCACAAAAGTCTTAACATAACTTGTTCAACTGACAATAGCATGTGCATGATACCAGTATTTCAGGTGACATTTCACAAAAATAAGGTTGGCTAATATGTCACTATCGGCAGACTTGCTACAATTAAATGAACCATCCCTGAGAAGCAGGTATAGGAGTGAGACGCACTGCCTGTGTATTGCAAAGTGATGCGCCTTGCAGTCTATGCATCCTAACATGCTATCGATCACTAATAGTTCTGCAAACAGAAACACGGGGTTAACGCTAGCTTGTAGGTTTAAGTAGCCATTAAGGAATATTAAAGCTTGGTTTGATGACCTAAGTACTGATAAACGTGCTAAAACATTTAGCAGGCTAACGAGCCAGCAAGCTAATCTGCAGAGAAAGCAACAAAAGCGTGTGCAAATAATGTTAATTGCTGATTTGCAAACCTCGTTTAGACTTATTGGGAATCAAGAAACTGTCAGATTGATAAACTGTTGTGTTGTAAGTATGTTAACTCCGTGTGTGGTCCACGAAAGCCTGAAATCGGGGAAAGAGTGAAAACAAAAACAAATGGCTGGCTAGCTCGCTAATATGAGACCACCGGATCCTTCCTGCTTTGGCGGTAGTTTGAGGCCTAGCCCGGGAGAGCGGGCTGGGTGAACACGGCTCTCCCGAGCCACACGCTCCAGCGCGATCACACTACTGAGATCTGAACACGCTTCTTATCAGACCACACCTAGAGCATGATACCATACCTGCAGTGCGAGGTTTTTGTGTCCAGCCCTCTGTTGTCGGGAAAACCTAGGTAGATGTGTTCCGGTAGACAACAAAAACTGTCTTGTGAGTAAGAGCAAGGCTGCGACTTACCGTCTAACCAACAGGAGTCGCAAATCAGCCCGTGAGGAATAATAAAGGAGATCTCGAATAATAATTAAAAATATTATTATATACCAACACATGACATTTTGGACCACACTATTCTTCCAACTTTGTGGACACAGTTTGGAGAAGACCCTTTTCTATTCCAGCATGACTGTGCTGGATACTTTGGTGCTGAAGATCTTGACTATATGCATATATATGCAAAAATGTTTAGATTTTATTCGTTAATTTTGTATGATACACTATATGGAGTATTGGTACGCCTGACCATTACACCAACAGATACTTTAATGACATACCAATCAGTCACATATAATATAATACAGAGTTGGGCCCCCCTTTGCAGCAATAACAGTTTCCAATCTTCGTGGCACAAAAGCCCATTCAGTTTGTGGAGCGTTTAGAGCAGACACTGAAGTTGAATGAGAAGTCCTGGCTCGCAGTGTCCGTTGCAGTTCTCCAAAAGGTGTTGGATGGGGTTGACATTATGGCTCTGTGCGGGCGAGTCAAGTTTTTTCACACCGAAGTCAGCCAGCCATGTCTTTATGAACCTCGCTTTGTGCACTGCGGCACAGTTATGCTGGAATAGAAAAGGGCCTTGCCAAAACTGTGGCCACAGAGTTGGAAGCATGACGTTGTCCAAAATGTCTTGGTATGCTGAAGATAGCCCTCTGGCACCCCAAACTCCGAAAAACCGGCTGTGCCCCAATAATTTTGTCCATATAGTATGTCATGCATTATGCAGTATAGTTTTGAGTCCACGGCGTTTATGCTGAAAACCATGCGCGGCTGCTTTTTCCCCTGAACTCTCCGGTGCTGTAGGGGGCGATACTGCACAATGCGCTATTTGGCGACTGAACAACACTAGGCCTTAATGCGCCATAAACAGTCGCCTCGCCACTCTACGCTGTTTACATTTATTGAAACTGTTTAACTAAACGGATCAGACAAGCCCGCGGAACGCGGTTTTTGCTCGGATTCGTTCAGTTTGGGGTTGCAGTTCATGGCCTGCAGTGTATCGTGTGACCCAAACTAATGTAAACGCGTAGTACTTTTTTCAGCTAACTTAGTTAGCTTCCGGACCAAAACAAGCTCTAAACGCGAGGAAAGATGCCGGAGCTGGAAGCCCGAGGCTCTGAAGTGTCCAGCCCCAGAAGACGGCGGCGCAGCGGCTCCAGCAGTCCCGCAAGTGAGGCGAGTCCAGCGGCCAAGAGTTCCAGGCACGACGGCCCAGAAGATCGGGCGGGGAGGTGGGCAAACGGAAAAGATAGGAGTAGAAACCGCTTTAGAACCGGGAGCTCCCGCAGCAGATCCAGGTCACGAGAACGGGACAAGTCCTGGGACAGAGGACACTGGGGGTCCAGGTCTGACTACTATGATAAGAGGGACGATGCTCAACGACAACGACAAGAAGCCTTCATTGCCAGGTAGCGTTCCTTTCTCTAATGGTCAAGCGTCCCAATAAAGACAACGACGTTCCCAATTTGACATTGCTGTATACTTCATTAATCAAAACGTTGTCAAGTCCTGAAAATAGAAAGGATCGGTGCATACATTTAGCTAGAATGTTTTACATATTCCGAATTCAGGCCAGCGATGGCAAAACATGCCCCTTAAAAAGTGACTGTTTCTAGAAATATTGTAACGTGACATTCCCTGAATGTACCTTGTTTTACTCAGACGGTTGCAAGAGCGGGAGAGGATTGGTGAACTGGGATGTCCTGAGGTCTGGGGCTATTCACCAAGAGTCAGAGAACCAGAGTAAGCATCTTAATTCCGCATCTTTTCTGTAACAGTAGAGTATATGCTAAGGTTACTTTTGGTGGTTGTTTCTGCTGTCAGCTCAGATGAACACACTCCAGTTGAAGAGGATGTGAAGAACAGCAGCTCTGACTCGAGTGCAGAAGGTATGGCAGTTTACCACTACTGTTATTTAAAGGAATACCTCAGTGGGGTTGCAAAAACAAGAGCATAAAAGCAGTTTGGTGGCACCATGTTATTGTAAATTGTGAATAAGGACTTCAAAAATCAGATTTTTCAGTTAGCTTGTGTGTGTAATAATGATGCAGCAATCACACTAACTGCAATATGCAAACAAGCAGAGAGCAGTAAAATTGTCTTGGGTGAAATAATAGCACCAATTCTGTTGCATCAGCTAATATACCCGTGCTTTGACTAGCATCGCAGAACGAGTTTGGAGCTGGTCCAAAAATGGAAACTAAACTGCAAAACCAGTTTTGACATCATTTTGTGACACCAGTTTTTTAAAACTAACACATTTGCATATATCTTCAGCTTTAGCCAACTGTTTATCTCCACCTGTTCATGCTAAAGTTCTAATGAGTGTTTCAGTCCTGTTCTGTCTATTAAATACCAAACTGGTTACACAAACAACCTGTTTAATTCTATGGAAAAACAGCAACCAATCGCCCTGATTAGAGATTCATTTGCTAATTGCAACACTCTGCAATATCTGTATCGCAAACATCAATAATAATAATGATTAAAAGATGATCGACTGTGATATATATTCATTGTAACTGCTATTGGCACAGTTTACCCAGTTAAGGATTTTGATTTCTTATAAACAGAGGAAAGAAAGAAAAAGAAGAAGAAAAAGAAGAAGTCAAAGAAAAAGAAAGCCCAGAAGCACTCGGAAGAAAGCGATTCAGAAAGTGACTCGGAGGGTTGGTCTTTTAAATCGGTTTCTTTTTAATGAGAATTGGTATCCTGCTCACCGCACAGTTCACAATATGGTGTTGGAACATGCAGTGATGGCTTTTACATTTTTTTAAATGTTAAAAACAACATTCTACTGAGGCTGAGCCTTTCTTATGATGATAGGTGGATGTGGTGATAATATCCACAAATGTACATATATTTTCCCCCACCAGTGTACAGTGATGTAATGAACTGATTTCAGAAACAAGAATTTTCTTTTCAATTATGCACATATGATCAGTATTCCATAATGTGAGTAGAGACTATATAAATGTTTATTTGGATTGTATGTTGACATTAAAGTATATTTCTTATGCAGAAGAGGTGAAGAAGAAGAAAAAGAAGAAGAAGAGTAAAAAGTAAAAGTTCATTTTCTCCCCATTTGTACCATTTTTAAAAATTGGTTGTCTAAGTTGAGTCTAAGTCTGTCTGAAATATTCTTAGGAAGAAATCAAAGAAGAAAAAGGCTAAGAAGAGTCGCAAAGAGTCCAGCAGTTCCAGCAGTGATCAGTCTGCAGACGAAGATGATGATATGAATGAAGAGCTTTGGGTGGAGAAAACGGCACTGGATGAACATATTGTGGGACCTGAAGCTCCATTAACTCACCTTTCCCAGGATGACAGACCTTTAGAGTGGGTATCTTTATCAACCATGAATTCTACCCAGAATTTGTGCAGTACATTAAAGTGAACATTGCTGCTTATTGATGTTGCACATTCAAAATCTATAATGACCCCCCTCCCCGGCGCCTGCTCTTTTTTTCTGTAGTTTTGGTCACGCTCTGCTACCTGGTGAAGGTGCAGCCATGGCAGAGTATGTTAAAGCAGGGAAGCGTATTCCAAGAAGAGGTGAAATCGGTCTGACCAGTGAAGAGATTGCAGACTTTGAGAAGTCCGGCTATGTCATGAGTGGAAGCAGGTATGTAGCTTTTTCTTTAATGTGCAAAATCATATGCAGTTTTATGTATTGAACCTTTTTATATGTACTGACCCTTCTTTGTGTTATTCAGACATCGGCGTATGGAGGCTGTGCGTTTGAGAAAGGAAAACCAGATTTACAGTGCAGATGAGAAGAGGGCCTTGGCATCCTTTAACCAGGAGGAAAGGAGGAAGAGGGAGAGTAAAATCCTTTCCAGCTTCAGGGAAATGGTGTACAGGAAGACTAAAGGCAAAGAAGAGAAGTAGACTTACATTGTCAACTTTCTCCTCTTTTATGTATTATAATCTAGTGATAATAGTATTGGGTTTGAATGATTTTATGTTTGTTTTTTCATTTTTGCTAATTGTTGCAGTACAAACTTTAGTGAGGTACTGATAAACTGATCAGACTCTTTGGGTATGTTTATTCTTCTCACAAATAAAGAGTCAGCTCATCCTTATCTGTTGGATTCACAACTTTTGAAAGCTGACTGTCAGCATCTAAAAACAACTGTTGTCCATAAAAACATTGTATTAATAAATTACTGCAAGCTGGAAAAACCTGCCTCTTTTATAGTGTCGGGTCATATAATTTAGAGGAACATTTCTTTTCTGTGTGTGTGTCTATATGTATGTTACACATTACAGTGGATTTATTTATATATTCACATTCAAGATAAGAAGGCAACTGTAAACTCAGTCAGTTGTAACAAATGACCTTTTCCGTTGCACACTAAGCCAATTGTCTTTCACTCGTGATCAACTGCAATCGTCTTGATTAGTTCAGTATAAAACGGACAGGTACAAGTCAAAAGAGTACGGGAAAAATTCAAAGGCTTAATCGTCCCTAAGAGCGCAGTAATGCCTGTTGTAAAGTGGAAAGTGTTTGGTACCACTTGGACCCTCTCTAGATCAGGCCGTCCCTCCAAACTGGATGTAAACGGGAAACTGGTACGAGAGGCAACCAAGAGTTGTATGGCACCTTTAGAGCAGGTACTGGAATTTGTGTGGCAATAAAATAAGTGCTTCATAAATGTGGCTTGTATGGAAGGGTGGCAAGAAAGTTGTCAATGTGAAGAAGGTTCGCCTTCCATCATGACAATGACACTGGAACACTGTCCAAACAGTGGCTGAAGGAGATAAAAGTGAATGTTCTTGGACAGACTAGTCGGAGCCTAAACTTAAAACCGATCCAAATTCAGTCCTCCAGTGGTTACCGTTCAGTTTGCCTGAGCCTCAACAGTTCTGGAAAGAAGAGTGGGTAGGTCGAGATGTGCAAAGTTGGTATAGAAATACCCTGGAATATTCAGGGCAGTAATTAAAGAAAAAGATGTTTCTGAAAATTACTGACCCCTGGTGGTTTGTTTAAGTGATTTTATTTTTGCTTTTGTTTTGTTTTTACATTGTATTTATTTTTTTGATCATCTTCCATTTGAATGTTGTAAGCTGCATTGAGTAAGTAGAGCTGGAAAAGTAATGCAAGAGTAATAACCGTGGTTGTCAAAAGAATTATGCTACATGATATAATGCTAACTCAAAATATACCTTTTGACAGAATACCTTTTGAATACCGCCTTCAGTCAGAACAGTTGCAAACCCTTTAACATGGTCTTAATTTCTACATAAATCAAAATGTGAACAAATCTTCACTTAAGTCATGATCGATATGAGGAAGCCAATAAATCAGATTACATGAGCAATAGCATATTTACTGAACAGTGATCCAAGTTCCACTCCATGTTGAAAAAGTTCAATCAAAAATTACAACTGGTGTGAGGTTTTGTGACAAGTCTTTGCATTACATTTTTAAATATATGCCTTGGTCAAAAGAGATTTCTGAGGACCTCAAAAAAGGTTGTTGATGTCCTTCAGTCAGGGTGTGACTACAAAACACTCTGAGGAGTCTGAACTACAATAAAGGACCATTGTTCTTCAAAACCTCTCCAAGAGCAAGCTATAATATTGGGGAAGATCACAAACAACAGCTTAGGACCTGAAAGCCTCCTCTGTACTGTCTATCACTGCACTCCAGGAACAAGAAGAGTTTGTATGGAATGATAGCAGCAAGGACACTTCAAGAACAACACTGTTGCCAAGACCACCTGGACGAGACAGGAGTCTACTGACGTAATGTTATGCCTCTAGGGGCTGTTGCCATGTCAGCCTATGTTCATTGGGTCTGGATGGTATTAACGAATTCTACAGGAGAATATCAAGGCATATGTCCATAAACTAAAGCTTCACAGAAGGTACGTCTTGCACCAAGCCAATAACCTTTAACACACCAGTTATACTTCCAAAGATGTAGCAAAATCATATTTGCCCCAAAATAGAAAGTAAGGGGTCACACGTTTCAAACCATGACTGAACAAAAACACATATTTTTAGGTCAGATTTAGAAAAATTGAGAGGTGTCACACATTTTCTAACATCTGCATGTTATTGGTGTATATAAAGCATTTATATGGCAAGGATCCCTTATCACACTGTCCACACCAGTTGGGGAAAAAATATTCTGATGGAAAAAAACTTTATAGTATTATAAAATTATAAAAAATAGCACAAAAATAGCAAAATTATTTAAAAGGGGCATTCTATTCTTATATTAGGTACATATTTAACTAAGAGTGCAGTTTGTTTTAACTACATGATTTCCAAAGACAGTCTACCCCAAATCAATAGCCATAATAGCAGCAGATTTGAATACTTACTCAACTTCCACTTCTATAGTCAAATGCTTTGAAGGTGTTCTTTTTTTTACTACATTTTACACAAACCTCTATTAAAGACAATATAAACTGGAAATCGCAACACATATTACTTCTGTACCGTGATGTGTTTCTGAACAGAAGGCTGCATTAGGGGAGCCTGTCTGAAAGCTTCATTTGACGTACTTAATCTTAGTTTTCCCAGCCTGCCAGTGCACAGGGATTTATTAAGAGAATTAAAAGTCAGTTGAAGGTTACAGTAAAAAACAGCTTCTGTTTAAATCATATAGGAGTCTTATTGAAAATGACCAGGGAAACAAATTGCCTAATTAAAAATACATACTAAAGCTCATACAATAATCATAATATTAATAAAGATAAACCCAATTCTACTCCATCATGGGCTCTATAAAATCTAAATTTGTCACAGCCTCGCCTGCGTTTGCTGTTTCATGGTCGTTAGTTTCAGTTCAATATTGATTGTCACCTGTGTTTAGTTTTCCTTAAGATATGTGTTTCTGTTCATCTGTCACTGGTTGGCTTGTTTACGTTTATCTTGTTTCTGTAGTTACGCCTCTCACCTGTTTCCTATCTTTTGTCTTCTTTCTTAATAGCCAGTCTACCCGGAGGTCTTCTAACCTGTGCTTGTTTTCACTGTGTCCAGACCGATCAAGCCAGACTTGCTTTCCATTTCTTTTCCCTCATGAATCATCCAGATCTGTCTCTGAGGATTCGGTTTCAGCTTGCGACGATAATCTCTCGCCTACCCTGGTTTGGAGAGTTCCCTCATGAAGGACTGACCTCGTTTGTAATTTGGTTTGTGTGAGAGCTTCACTATTTTGCCCAGTGAGGGTTTTCACACTATCTAGGCTGTTTGATTAGGAGCCTGTGCTTGAGTTTGTGAGTGAGCGTTTTTTCTGTATTTTGTAGTTTAGTTTTTTGGATGATTTTATCTGTTTTGCACGATTGAATCTTTAGGATTAAACATCATCTGTCTGTTTATTGATTCCGGGAATTGCATCTCCATGTTTCCCGCATCACACGCACGTCTCCAATCCAGAACCTAAATCCAACCCTCACACTACTGATAAGCAGAAGTTACTGCAGAGCTTGTTAATAATCAACAGACCAAAGAAATAAAGTATATACATTATTTTAATAGACAGCTGGACAAAATACACATTTCAAATGTTGATGGGGCAGGGCTCTTGGATGATCTTCAATCGATGTTCTCAAGCCCCTGTAAAATAAAGACAATTTCAGAAGACTGACTAACAAACGTACTCATATGCTGAACATATACACTCATAAGTTGTTCTTATTTTTTCAAAAAAATTAAAAATTCCTTGACTTAGGCGTCAGGCGTTGGCTAGTCATTATTTGGACAGTTGTATAGATGCTCTGACTGCAG
>JBBPDH010000031.1:1097307-1109290 GCA_037974565.1 Clupeocharax schoutedeni
GCTTTAGACTGTGTAAACTAGATTAAAAATCCTTTGGGTGTGGCAATGCAAAACTTGACCTGTGTTTTTAGCAGAAGAGCGTATGGTGTTTTAGAAAATAGCTTTAATAGCTGTAGTACATGGAGGCCCACTGCCCTGTCCAACTGAACATTTTCCTCATTTAATATATTTTTGGGATTTAATAATAAGTTGGATCAAGTATGTTGGGGGCATGAAAATCATTCAAAGATGTAGGCTAGTGGAATTTAGAGAAATGGGTGGGGTATCCCACAATATTTTCGATTATTTAAATTAAGTGGATGTTTCTATAAAAACAGAGCTCAGTTGGTTCTTTATCATATGTAGTGCAAAGCAGCATATGAATACTGAATACAAATAATTGTGTATATAATTCTGAATGTAAAATGTACTGTTGGTGCATTATGTTCAACATTATAAAACCCCAGAAACACTGGTGTATTGGCAAACTGTCACCAAGTATTTATACAATATCACTCACCCCTTCTCTAGGACCAGCAAACATGCCTAAAGCATGTTAGTGGAGTGAGTTAAAAGTAATGTCTACAAAGAACAAGGCTGAGTGCACAATATTTAGGGTTTTTCATGCTAAAACACACCTCATTTAACTTATCAGTTTACAACCAAGTTTGGAAATAGTCAGAGAAATAGTCAAACTACCCTCCCATTCAAGGCTCCTGTGGATCTAAATCTAAATCAATCAGAACCAGAAATCTTTACTGATCCCAGAGGAAGCTGCTTATGTTAGTGCACAAACAGAGACAGACACAAGAACAATATTAAATGTAGCATGAGTTAAAAAAAATATCTATAATCACATTGCAGAGCATCTTGAATGAAGGGATTTAATCAACTTAGTGTTTCTCAATCCTGGTCCTGAAATAGCACTTCACTGAATGTTCCTGTTGTGATAGACCCAGTACTTTTAAGGGAGTTTGTTTAATTCGAACCCACACCTTTCAATAGGAGCAGGTAACTACCAACCACCAGGCCACCAAGCATTAAAGTATTATCCGGATATAAATCAGTTCATCACTTGTATCTGCTGTGCTATAAGCAGGGGGAAGCCTAAAATGTGCGTTACAATAGTACTTCCAAAAGCAGGACTGAAAACCACTGACAGCAGGACGTTGGTTAAATTCCCTCACTCAAGACACTTTGAAATGTCATAATTTTTCCACTTTATACTATATTTTACATTGTTTGTCTCTTTGTGTATCTGTGTGTTTGTGCAGTCGTAGTATAAGCATTTTCCTCCAGGATAAATAAAGTTTTCTAATTCTGACAAAGACGAGTTGCAGCAAATGATGGATTAACCTTCCTGAAGCAGAAAGCCTTACAGAAGAAATGATTTCTGTTATGACTGCACAGACATACACAGAGACAATATAAAATATGAAGCCTACATATATCCAATAAACATCAAAACGAATTGCAGTATTCTATATAAACAAATGTTGGGGGTACAAATAATAGACAAGTAACTTAAGGTTTAGTGCATTATTTGTAACACAAATGGTATATAGGAGTACACTGCCACACGTCGAAGATTAGTAATACGTCGGTGATATTTATATAAGTAAAGATATTTACATGGCAATAAGGTAAGAAAAGCACATTCAGGTTCACCCACCTTCCCACTGTTGGTGAATTTTTGGATCTGTGCAGTGGCGACGCCAGGGATAATCAGACAAGCTGTCATTATAGCTACACCAGGCAGTATTTCATACCACATGTTTGTGGTGGAATGTGGCCTATTTATAAACGCCAACGGACAGCTCGTCTATATGAGTTTCATCCAAGCTGTTTCTGGACTATTTTGGCTAAAATGTCCTCTGCCTTCAACGGTCACCAGTGAATTTCCGCTGATTCTCTGTTGGGGTAGGCTGCGTAAAAATGATAGCTCCCTCCTGCGGTCTAGACGCGCCAAGAGTCGCCAAAGTGATACCAAAACATACATGCGGTACTAAAATCAGTTAATGTGCAGTTTAAACAGTAAACAGTTTCTATAATATTTCATGAGCAATATATTTCGCAGTCATTAATGTCTATTAATTATACGAGGCAGTCCAGATGAGAGTCCTCCGGAGCTCCCGCTCCAGCCAATCAGAGACGCGCTTCTCGCCACATTTCGACCAATAGGAAAAGTTTGTGGACGCTGTGGAGTCCTGACAGCTTAACGAGCTCTCGGCTAAACAACACACAATAACTTCTCATTGTAACAAACATGAAAGAAGACAAGGAAAACACGCGGCCCAGAGAAAAGAAAGTGGAAATCAAATGCGAAGAAAGTGAAAAACTCGAGAAGCCAAACAAAGAGAAGAAGGAGGTTATGACAAAGGTAGTTAGCTAGCTTAGCAGGCTAGCTAAATTGTAAGTTAGCTTTTTAGCTTCGCCATGACAACAACCAAGTTTACATTGGTTGTTGCTTTTTGTCTGCTGTTAGTTATGTAAACAAGAACTTCATAGAATGTATTTTAAGTTTATTCGTTTCTTTACAAAAGTTATTTAACGCATTTTGCAGTCATTTGTTATTATGGTTTTAGCTGTAGCTAACAGTTCGGAGATACAGTTACCAGTCTAGCGAAAGATAATCTGTCCGTTTCATATGCAATAATATATGCAATAATAAGCCAGGAAAATGAAACAAGTAGCAGGTAGTTATCTGTGTAGTTCAGTGACTGTTCATGCTGTGGAGCTTATGGAAGGCACATAACACGTCAAGTCGGATATTTAGTTCTTGTTGATGTTTTTCTAATCTCCTTATATCTGCTCGTTTTATTCCTCTTTCAATAAGATTGTAATTCGTCGCCTCCCTCCTAGTCTGACTAAAGAAGAGCTAGAGGAGCAACTGCAGCCTCTCCCAGAAGTGGATTATATTGAGTTTTTCTCTAGTGACACCAGGTCCGTGGCCCACATGTTTACAGGAGAAAACAGATTAAAATGTTTGTGCTGCTTTCATGATGTACAATGACTTTACAGAGGTAATGATGAAGATTTCGGTTTTTTACATTTATTTTTTATTACAGCCTCTATCCACATCTTTTTGCAAGAGCCTACCTGAATTTCAAGAACCAGGATGACATCGTTCTTTTTAGAGATCGATTTGATGGTTATGTCTTCATTGATAATCGAGGTTTGTACACTTATCTTTGCCCACTTTACCAATATGAGTGCTAACTCCACTCTTAAACTGATATAAAACTGTGTCGTTGTGATTGGTTGCCAGATTGTATTGGCAGGTAATCTGTAATAAGTATAATGTGTTTTTCTGTAAAGGCCAAGAGTACCCAGCAATTGTTGAGTTTGCACCATTTCAGAAGATTGCTAAAAAGAGGAGCAAGAAGAAGGATCCCAAAAGTGGAACAATTGAGGAAGGTAGTGAGTTTGTCTAATGTCCAAATTACAATCTGCAATGTTCATTTGCTTTACAAAGAGTAATTCCATTTTGATTTTCATAGATGCTGATTATAAGAAATTTTTGGAGCTATACAATGGTGATGATGAGAAACTTTCTTCCACCCCTGAGACATTATTAGAGGAAATAGAGGCCAAAACAAAGGAACTGTTTGGTATGTTTGTGGACTTCCCCAACCAAGCAACACAAAATTAATGACCTAAAACTGTCAATATAATGGGAGTAATTATTTTATTTTATATATTTTTTTAACTTTCTTTATGCAGCCAAGAAAACAACTCCTCTGTTGGACTTTCTTAAGAACAAACAGGTGAGCATTTTCCATCGTTTGAGTTTATTTTTTGGGTTTGTTTCCTAAATTTTTAATAGGTGTCCTCTTAATATGAACGCTCACCTGTATAAACAGTTGTTTTGTTATACAGGTGCAACTCTCTCTTCTATGCTAATGCTTGATGCATTAATGTGCTTTGGAGAGTGTTCTCTGCTTCTCAGCAGTGTCCAGTGCAGGTTTTGTTGTGCAACTTTGATGCGTGCTTGAGTAGAAATATTTATGCAGTCTCACGCTTAATTCAGAGGTTAAGGGAGGAGAAGAAGGAGGAGAGGAGAAGGAGAGAGTTGGAACGAAAACGCTTAAGAGATGAAGAACGACGTAAGTGGAGAGAAGAGGACAGAAGGAAACGCAAAGAGGCTGAAAAATTAAAGAAGGCAGAAAAGGTGCCTGACAAAGACAAGGAACAAACTAAAGATGAGCAACCAAAAATCAAGGTATTGCACATATTAGAGTCCAACTAGCAAAATTATTAAAAGATTTACTTCAAGATTTTACTTCTCTGTTATGTGGCACTAACAGTTGTTGTCTGCACAGCTCTTGAAGAAAACAGATAAACCAGAGAATGGCGATACTGAAAAGCCAAAAGAGAAACTGAAGAAGCCAGACCGAGAAAAACCAGGAGGAGTAGATGCAAAGAAACGTCAAAATGGTGAACACAGGGATGATAAAGCAAGAAAGTGAGTAATTAAAGCATCTCTTGTTGTTCTTTTCCTTATATACAAATGTCTAATGATACAAAAAGTCCATTTATAGACATAGTAATATACAGAAACTTGTTTGGGTACTAGTACAAAAGACAACGTAGGTTCATATGTTGTATGTCTTTCTGAACATTCCCAAAACAGAAAACCCTAAATAAACACTTTATACACTAATTTAGAGTAGAGGATGATGGACGCAAGGAGCACAGAGATCGTGATCAAGACAGAGAGAGAGACCGTGAGCGAGAGAGGGAGCGTCGTCAAAAAGAGAGAGAGCGAATCAAGAGGCAGGACGAGGAGCGTCGTCGAAGGAGAGAGCGTCATGATGGTGAAAACACTTACAAAAAGAGGGAGGACGAGAGCAAAAAGGAACGTGTTTGGGAGAAGAGAAAGAATGAGAATACTGGAGACTCCTCTGGCCACACACATCTGGACAAGCCTGATAAGGCTTCCAAAGATGGAAAAAAGGAGGAAAGTGTTAAAAAGGATCGTTTAAGAAACAAGGTACGAACTTACCTGGTTTGTATCTCTCTCATGCAGGAACTAGGCATACCTTTTAAAAAAGTAAACCTAAAGAGAAAGTAGTAAAACCAGGCATGCTTGTTTAAATGGCTAATCAGGTGGGTCCTTCTTGAACACCATGCTTTAACAATTGCTGTCAGTTTCCTCAGTATTATGTTTTTATGTATGGATTCTGTGCTCTACATTTTGCCCCAGGATCGACCTGCTATTCAGCTGTACCAGCCAGGAGCGAGAAGTCGCAACAGACCAGGGACAGGAGACGGTCAAGCTGTAGATAAGAAGCCTGAAAGGGACGCCAAGAGTACGCAGGAGAAGGGGGAAGAATGAAGGAAGGCCAAAATGTTAGCATGACATGGTGATTGAGATGGAATTCTGGTTAAGCCAGGGCAAATTAGCACCTGAAATGTATGGTGCTGCCAAAGCAAGTTCCTGTCAATCTCAAGCTTTCTGTCAGAGAGACACAAGCAAACCCTGTCACACTATAGTGCCTGAACGAGCCCCTTCCATTTCTGCTTAAAGGAAAGACAAGGGAAAGCTCATTCCCTGACTGATGCTTAGAGTTGAACAGTGGGGCATAGCAAGAGAAGCCAAAGTGTTTGGAGCATGAGGACTCAAAGTGACCTTACTCTTGGTGCACAGCCAAACTTATTGTACTTCACAGCTGTTCAGTTTTTCTGGTATGTGAGGCTACATCTCCAGTTTGTTTACCACAAGACTTCATTACCCCTAGACAGTAAATGACTTGATTGGTTTCCTTCTAAATAGATTAGACATGTTTCACAATACACGACTTTCACTGCATATGTAGAGTTGCTTTAGGAAATGATTTTTTCCCCAGTCCAACCTTTAACTTGCACATGGAATATGAGCCATGCATTAAGGTGATATTTGGAAACATGCCTTTGCCATGTTTTTTTTTTGTTTTTGTTTTTTTACACCCTTGTTTGGAAATCTGATTAAATTTGGTGAGTGGCCTTCCCTACTTTTGCAATAAAGCTTTACCCAACAAAGAATGCTGGTTTTTGATGGAAACTGTGGAAATTGTTTTCATCTGCTCAACTGGTGTGTAATAGTAACACGTCAGGGGAGGATTTAGCTGTGTTCACATTTTTAATATGAAATCTATGATGATTTCATAAATGATTGGCATAACTGAAAAAGTACAAATGTTATTTTAAGAACCAAAAGCAAATAAAATGTATAGGATATTTAATAAAATGTCAACATAAAACATTTAATAAATCTTTCAATGTCCTGGACAAAATTATTGGCACCCTTTGATGAATGAAAATAGACTCCCTGGACTTAAGTCTCATGAATTCCTAAATGTGTTTGCTTAATAATCTTGGACATTTCATTACAATGGTCTGGTTAAATTGGCTCATTTGTATTTATATCTGAAGATATCCTAAATTCAGGGATGCCGATCATTCTGACCATGTGCAGAGCAGCTCTCTGGAGTATTCACAGACATCTTTAACATGTGCCTCGCCCAAGCAGCTGTTCCAACATGCTTTAAATCCACCTCCATTGTGCCAGGGCCAAAACACTCCAGTCCAACATGCCTGAACGACTACTGCCCTGTAGCACTCACACCCATCATTATGAAGTGCTTGGAGCGGTTAGTCCTGGCACATCTGAAGGACCCTCTCCCACCGACTCTGGACCCACACCAGTTTGCTTACCGCTGTAATAGGAGCACAGAGGACAGTCTCCATAGCACTGCACTGCACTCACACACCTGGACAATAAATACGCTTACACACGGATACGGTTTGTTGATTTTAGCTCAGCATTTAACATCGTACAAGGTACATTATAATACCTTTATCCTGCAAGAATTGACTGTCAAAGTTCTGATACATGGCACCACTGTGGCACCACTGAGGTACCCTTAAGCGAGGTACCGTCCCCACATAAATGGGGAACAAATGCAAAGAAGAATTTCGTGCTGTTCACACTGTGTGTGGGTAAAGTGAAAATAATTATTTTAGAAAGCTGATCTATGGGGGGAGTGTGAATCCCACAGCACTGGGTGGCGCTGTTCTAGCGGCCCGCACTGCTCTCGATAAACAGCCGCTCCGGTCGGAGCTTCCTTCTCTTCAACCACCGCCATAGTGGTGATAGGACTGTGTGGCTGAAATGGTGAGGAATAATCAGTCAACATCGCCCTGTTTGTGCATCGTTCGTGAGCCATTTCTTTATCAGTGCATACTCACGGATGTTTAACATATACATATTTCAGAATTGCACTCATTGGTCTTTCCTAAGACTTGTTAAACTCTTGACTATGTGTTCCGAGCCGGCGCTTCTGTCTGAGCGGCTATATTTCGGGCCCGCACATTCGTGACGGCGTTTTTTCATTCTTGGTCGTCTTATTTACAGTAGCCAGAGATGAGCGCTTGATTTTGAACACGTTAACTTCATTTACGGAGTTAAAGCTCTTGGTTACTATTAGCTGGCGGGCTAATGTGCTAACCGGCTAAGCCACGTCTCGCTTCTGTTTCAGGCGTCACACAAAACTTTCAGGATTAAACGCTTCCTCGCCAAGAAACAGAAGCAGAACAGACCGATTCCGCAGTGGATAAGAATGAAGACCGGCAACAAGATCAGGTAAGGAAAATCTTGTATTGTGGAATAACGCTACACGTGGGACAAAAGTATTGGGACACGCCTCTTATTTCAATTTCCAGTGAAAGGCAATGTTGATGCTTCAGCACACCAATATGTTTTGGACAATCACATGTTTCCAGCTTTGTGGACACAGTTTGAGGAAGAACCTTTTATATTCCACGCCTGTGCCGGATCTCATAACTGCGCTACAGAATAAATGGGCACAAATTCCCTCAAATTCCGGCGGAAAGCCGTCCAGGAAGAGGGGGCGGCTCTTGCTGCTGCAAAGCATTAGGGGGCAACTCCGTATTAACGTATGTATTCAATGCAGTGACATAAAGTCCCTACAGGTGTAATGGTCAGGCGTCCCAATAATTTTGTCCATGCACTGTAATTATGTCCCACAATGACTGATGCTCTTTTTAGTGACCTCTGGTTTGGTGCATAGTTGATGCTTTGGGATAGAGAAGGAAAGCTGTCTCTCACCTCTGTTTGATGGTCATGTTCTGGGCCTGGTGTCTTAAGAGTAGGTTTGGTGATGGTGGGCAAATTCACATGCTTTTAAAAATGATACTCTTTAAAGCAGGACGCAATTACAGTGCTTCATTTTGTGGGAGTACTGCCATTATCCTGCTGAGAGCAACATCCTGCTTCAGAGATGACATACCATGCTTGTGTGATATGAATTCTCTTTAGCAGAGACAGCTTAAACTCTGCTTTTTCAGAATCCAAACTGGGCTGCCATTTTCATGAATGTTGCACTCATGAATCCACACTAACTCAGGTCAGACAGTTGAGTAGTTTCAGGTAAATTACAGCAGGTGCTATATATTCATTTTTACTTAGTTACCCTATGGCCTGTTTAAACATAAAGGAATGTTAAATATCTTCTAGTCTAACAAGTCATCATTTAAAGTAGCTTGGCACATAAAGCTGCTCTGGTAGGTTTTGTATCAGTATGGTGGTGTCTGATTCATATGGTATTTAAGAAACTGCTAATTAATATTGCTTTTTCTGGTAGTGTATTAATTTTGAGTAACTTATTGCTTGCAGGTACAACTCCAAGCGGCGGCACTGGAGAAGGACCAAGCTTGGCTTGTAAGTCCACCTCTCACCTCTACTGCTTTGCCTGCATCATCTTCCTGCCAGCACCACCAACTCGGCCCAGACGTGGAGAGAAGTCATGTCATGTGGAACAGCAGTCTCTCTTTTGTACAGATTCTCTGGAAACGTTCTTGTGGAACAATAAATGATTTGGCAACAAACCAGAAATGTTAGCCTTTTGCCCTTTCTTGTTGAATGTGGGTTTTGCAGAATGTGCCTCCATCTGAAGAAAACTTTTGTATGATTTTCTATGGGTCTGCTGTTAGTTGCTTTGAGTTATACTTGTTCTGATCACGGAAAACTTTCATCACAGGCAAATTCCACCATATTTTGACAACGGCTCTAGCTATTAAGAGCCGTTATGGAGGATTGTCATGCCACTGTTGGATCGGTACTTGGAATCATAGACCTTTTTAAGATCTTATTTAATTTAAAGATTTAAGTCTGTAGGTCTTTGTGGTAGCTATTATCTCCTCATAATGGTTACCGTGCTTTAACACAAGCTTGATTAGTTGGGTCAGGAGCATCAAAACCATTAAAATGTGTTCCATTGCCTTAGAGCATCTTTACAGAAGTCCAGTGCTGGACCCTCCCTTGTGAGCTTGAGGTGAGGCACTCACCCTCGAGATATCAGAAAGTATAGGAGTTATACAAGGAATAATGCAAATACGTAAGCTGGTTTAAACTTGGTTTATTTAAAAAAATAAAACAAAGAACTGATGAATCACTCGTGCAAACATGGTTTTCTAGGAATTTAGTTCAGTGTAAAATTAGTGCAGGGATTGTGCTAAATGTTCAAGGTTGATCAGATCAGATGTTAATGTCTTCATAAACAAAAGGCTCAAAGAAATGACAAATGTACACTTCATCAGCTCCATTGACCAACTAGGGGCTCTTTGTAGGGCCATGGAGTATTCAAAACACCATCCACTATGACATGTCTGACCCGTTGGTTGTCATTTCAGTTATTCACAATTCATGTTCCTACATCAAGCAGGAAATTGAATTAAAATGGAAATTGAATGTAAATATGAGACTCTGTAACTGCCATTTCTACACCTTTAAAGCAATAGATGCCTATAAATTGCTCTAACAGAATGTGTTTGCAATGATCATATTGCACATCAGTTATTTATATTGCATAACTCAGTTATCAGTTATTTTTTTTTAAAAATCAAGTGAACAGGTGAAATTAAGTTGTCTGTGAACATGAAAAGGGTCTATTTTGCACATAAATAATTTTTCTATTCTTACATCAGTTCTTGCTTGCAGGAAAAAATGGGGAAAATAACTTTCGAAAAGATCCAAATCTCCATCTGCCATTCCTCTGGCTGAAAGAGTCCACCTCATCTGTGTTCTTTGGAGGTTCCTGTATCGAGGGTTTCTCAGTACCTCCACTATTGTTGTTGACATTCAGTTGCCAGTACCTGTGTTCATCATCCCACGCACCAAGCAGCTCCTTCATCTCTGCTGGTGCATTTTCTCTGAGATATTGCCAGGCTCTTTTCCCATTGTAGTCCATGGCATCTATGTTGGCACCAAAGGCTCCCACTAAAAGCTTCACCACCATGTACTGGTTGTGCATTGCGGCAACATGAAGAGGTGTGAGACCCCCACTACCCTTTAAGTTGACATTCGCTGGGGACCCTTCCTTCTCTGCACGCTTCAGAAGTTTGATCAATGTCTCATGCTTCCCATTCTTGGCCAGCCAGTGGAGAGCTGTATAACCACTTACAAAGTCCTTTCTGGTCAGCAAACTAGGGTCTTCAGAGAGAAACTCCACCATTGTGTCATAATTCCCATCCACCACAGACAGCATCCACGCATGCTCCAGAGGGTCCAAAGCCCAGAAGGCCTCACTGCTAGGGTCTTCCAAACTGTTCCCTCCTGCATCCTCCCCATCCCTTGACCACTGGCTCGCACTTTGAAGTGACAATATCCTGGACAGCCCAGTGTGTGACTTATAGTTCAGAAATAAATCCTTCAGGTACTTTTTACGCATGGAAGGGGTGAGCGAACCCTTGAGCGAATCCTGTGCTTCTGCTCCCTGCGGCTCTGTCTGCTTCTGCAGTCTGGACCTGCGCATGCGAGCCAGACTCACTTCACTTACACTATAACTGTAGATTTTTCTACAGGTAAAAGGCTTTGGCCCCACAGAAGGAGCTTCACCCTCACCTGTCTGAGAACATGACGGAGCTTCAGAGCTGATGGAGCTTTCTGACAGCTTTCTGACAGCGCTGTTATTCATGCTGTTTATCCTGTACGGGTTGTCCACCATGGCTTAGATAAACACTCAACAAGTTCACATGCCCAAAAAAGTGTCCTCTTCAGCATTCCCCATTCTTTGTAACTACAGAAGACAGACATAATTAGGCAAGCCCAAATGTGTTTATGACAGAAAGAGATAAGGCAGTCCGGTCTCTTGAGCTGCTCTTTAAATGTGCATTCTTTCTCACATGAAGTACCTCTTCCTTGTTTTTCAAACCCTGTGTTGTTCCTCTTTTAAGCCGAAACTAAACCAGCGCTCATATTAATCGTTCTTATCATCACTGGACTCTTATATAAATACGTCCCACAAGCTGTTTTACAGTGTACAGAATACAAACTTTATTTCCCCTAATTTAGTATATAGTCAGAAGTATTAAAGTTGCTGTTATGCCGAGTTTATATGACAAGACGGGCTTTTTATGCTACGCCCTGTCGACATGAGTACTGATATGAGGGATTTGCTGTGAAACAGCATCTAACCGACAGATAATGAGGAGCGTGAATTAGAGAAGCTGGAGTGATTGAGCCGTTTGGGTCTCACCTGTTCTGACGTCTTCGTCGGGGTTAAAGGCTGAACGGCTGTCCTGATTCACTCCAGTACACAGGTTTATTTTTTGTCAGGTCACAGTGTAGACTGAACAAGCGCGTTTAGCTCTCCCAGGAAAAAAAACACCATCCACTAGTTGTTTCCGCCAAACGCACCACCCCTTACGACAACGACTAAGTCACTGATTCAAAGTTCAAGTCTATTATCACTGCTGGAAGGCTTTCTCTAGAGCATGTGACCCTTCCTATTGGCCATCAGGAGGCTGCAGGAGAAACAAGCCCGAATTCACGTCACCGTTCATTAGTTACTGATAAAGTGCGCGAACGGTGATAGTTAACGCCACAGTTTGGATCTCATTCAGAAGTTGTAACCAAACGTAACGTTGCGTAGACGTACTTAACCAAAACAAAATACAGAAGTGTCCATGTGAGCTATATATATATCACAATCAGAGAATCAGA
>JBBPDH010000031.1:1120368-1138018 GCA_037974565.1 Clupeocharax schoutedeni
TGTTTTGGAAGTGTTTTGGTGGCGATTTCCTTTCACTAAAGCTAATACAGCTAAGCCACTGCTGTGACTCATTGTGATTTAGGTAAAAAGCTGATCTAATCCTTCAGTCTATTTGTGAACCATCATACTAAGCTCTACTTAATAGAGCCCTATGGGAACTAAACATGTATTACAGAACGTATTACTGTATTGAGACCTCAGTGGGACACATTTTATAGCCTAAATATGGTGTTAAAAATAGATGCATAATTGTTCTATGAAAACTTGATAAAAGATAATGAGATTTCTTTTATCCGTTTGTTTCCAGTTTTAAATTCATAAATATATGATTCGTCCTTTGAGCGCTTTACCATTGAAAAGAGATCGGTGTGTGGCTCTTGAGGACAGCACAGCACTTTTTATATTGACCAGCAGCACTCAGTAGGTGTGTTTGTATGTTTGGCCTTTTGAATTTTAGGTATGATGGGTGTGACCAGAGCTGAAGTACCATTCTTTAATATGGGCCAGCCTGTGTTCTCTGGTGGGTCTAGTGCTGTGGATCGCTAATAGCCTCGCTGCTCATTGCTGTGTGTGTATTTACTTTTCTTTGCAGTAATCCCTGGCTCTGCACTGAGTAGTGCCTTCACCCTCCCCACAGCTTTGCTAAGGGACGAGACCATGACTTTTTGGTTAAGCTGTACCCCAAGGCCATGGGGAGACAGTGTGGATCCCAGCCCCCGAGGGGTTGCCAATAGATCGGCTTTTTTGTTTTCAATAGAGGCCCGTGTTCTTTTGGTTTATGCAATGACTTCTACTAACAGTGATTAGCGTGTTCCTAATTTATACTTGTCTAAAGATGTGTTTTCTCAAGCCTGGTCCTCGAGGCACCCTGCCCTGCACATGTTAGTGTTATTTTCAGCTCAGTGAGGGGTTTTCAATAATCTTAATTGTTAGATCAAGTGTGCTGGAAGCAGCGAAAACTCTCAAATGTGCAGGGCAGGGTGTCTCCAGTACCAGTCTTGGGAAACACTGGCCACGGTAACTTCAAGTGTACTGCTTATAACACGGTAAGATTTTTTGACTCTGGAAGATCATAGGCATTTAAGAAATCAGTTGTTTTAGTCGAAGGGCTTTTTTGTTGTTTGTTGCTGACTAATCTCAAGGGCCCACACTGTCATCCATGATACAGGACTATACTTTAACAGGTCTACAGCACTCGCATGTGAAGTGTCCAGCATTTCGAAGTGTGATTACACTTAAATTCTTGTTTGTGGACGTAGTAAACAAGGATCACATAGGAACAAGTGTGTATGTATGCACATTTATATTATGATGCTTTTGGCTGTCAGTTATAATCAGGATTTCTGGTTGTGTGTGTGCCTTGCCTTCCCATTGGTAGCTTTTTGCTCTCTCTCTCTTTGGCTGCCTCCCACTTTCTCTAACCTGTGTTTGTGTCCCCTTCTCTCTTTCTCTAGCTTCTTTTAAATCTGTCTTGGCCACCTGTATGAAGAGAGGATTGCAGCTTCCACAAGAACTAAAGCACCTATTTTCCTCTTTCTGTCGCTCATTCTGCCAGCCTTTTTTTTTTAATTATTTTTTTTATTTTCAATTTGAACATTTCAGAACATCCATGCTGTTGGCTCAGTCAAACAGGGCCTTATGTGGGCTTCACATGGTGTTTTATGCAATAAGCATTAACTCGCTTTCCTGATTACAGCATGCAAAGCAAGCCCCACACTAATATGTTTTGCAGATTTTGTGAAAGACACCAGAACCAAAGTTCTGGGAGAAAAATGCATGAAGGAGAACTAAAAGACATAATTCTTTGCTGTGAAGACATCTGCTTTTATACTGGATATAATATAAAAGTTCCCTTACATATATACCGTTCATTTCCGGCCTGAGTGTTTTGTATTCACAGAGGAATGTTTTGAAGTGATTGATCTGGAAAAACAGTGACAGGGAAGAACACAACTGTGCAGATGAAATAAATACAGATAAATGTTTACTACACACTGTGTCGGTTTCCTAGACAGGCCTTTTCCTCTACTTCATTTTCCTTCTTTCAGAATGATGTTTAGTCCAGAACTAGGTGTAACCTCTGTCTGGGGAAACCAGCCCTATGTGATTAAACTTGCAATTGTAGGTATTAAAAAGTAGAGGACAGGCAAGTTCTATTTTGTACAACTTAAACGTTGACTGGCTGTGAGTTACAAAGACAACCCAAAGAAACCTTTTGTTTGGTTGATAGTTCAAAATGTTGCCAAATAACACACAAGGTCTATTTATCTTCAGATTACTGGGTTGATAATCTGGGTTATAAAAGTTGTTTGTAATAAAGCTGGCCCATTATAAGACTGAGGAGTCCTAAGCATACTGATACTGTGTCCTTTAACTAAAGAAGCACTTCAAAATACCATGTAGGTCACTCTCAGCCTCTTCCATTTTAAATTCACATTTTGACAGCCTAATCTGCCCTTTGCATGCTTTTTTCCACATGTTTTTCTATATATTTTTTCCTTTTTCAGATTTGAAAATCGAAATGCCTTCTATATTGGCTTGTTTTTTCTGTTGTGTATTTATTCCAGGTACGTGTGCAGTTCTATCTGCTTGACAAGTTTTTAAAAAGTTTTGCCAAATAGTACATTTTGTTAGATTATAGTTTTGGCAGTTTTGTTCTGAATGCGTCAAACGGCAGATACAGATATTCATCCATATATATATAATTTATAAGGATCTATTTTGTGTATTGAAGTAGAGATGTGTCTTAATGAAAAATAATATTGGTGGGACGTGACAGTTTTTGCTGTGTAAATCATTAAGACTGTAGGCTCCATTTTTCTAGTACCATCTTTACCTGCCTTTCATGTCAGCCCCCCCACCCCCGTCATAACACAAAATTGTGTAATATTTCATGTAAGATTTCATTGGTGTACATTTTCAATAAAACTACAGTAAAACAATTGGTTCGACATTGATGTTTTTTTTTTCTTATCATTTTAGTATACGGACCTACTGAATTCCTGAGCCATAAATGAATATTGAGTTGTAGAGACATGTGGAGACTACACGGGACAGTCCTGACAGTCACACTTGGGACATTCTTTTGTCTTTAACATTGATGTACCAAATATAACCATTAAAATAGCTTATACAAACAATACAGAATGATGAAATAATATTACATACACTATATAGACAAAAGTATTGAGATTGCAATCAAATACATAAACTTTAATACAGACTTGGTTCCCTCTTTGCAGTTATAATAGATTCCACTCTTTTTGGCAGGCTCTTCAGAAGATTTTGGCGTTTCTCTGGTTATTTGTGCTCATTCATTGCATAGAGCACAATGATTACGTAGAACACCAGGCACTGATGCTGGACTAGTCTTGGCTCACAACCTCTGTTCCAAATCATCACAGAGGTGCTAATTAGGGTCGGTATCAGGGCTCTGTGCGGGACAGTCAAGTTCTTCCACACTGAACACTTCTAACCATGTGTTTATGGAGTTTGCTTTGTGCACTGGGGGACAGCATGAGGTGGTCTGAAACGTCGTGGCTTGTTGAACCATTAAGGTTGTTCTTCACTGGAAGTAAGCCCAAATCTTGGAAAACGTGTGTCCCAATACATTTGTCCATGAACTGTATGTGTTTGTGACGGCTTCACCAGTGACCAGAAAGTGCAGCTGGACATGTGGTTTATATCACTCAAAATAAAGATGGACAAATGAACGCGCTCCTTTCTTCAAAACCAAAGCAGTCACGCGTAGCTCTTAAATGAGAGAAGACCCTCCTGCCCCCAATGTGGTCATCGGTCTGAAGTCACTAGGAGGCGCTGAAACACTGGAGATCATTTGTGCAGCTCGTCTCTGCTGGTTCACTACACTACAGTGTCCTTCGTCCTCACACTGGCAATTAACTGAACGCGGCTGTTCGTCTATTTCTCTTCGTAAAACATGTCCAGTACGACCGGCGGCGGGGAGTTTGGCAATCCTCTGAGGAAATTCAAGCTTGTGTTCCTGGGCGAACAGAGCGGTAAGCGGTCAAAGTCAAAATAAACGAGCAAATAGCAAGAGACAGGCCAGAGTAGAGGGATGCTCCTGTCTAATTCACAACCATACCTGGCTTATCTACAAACCCCGGGTCTGGCACCGAGGCTAGAACAGAAAGGGGAACTCTTTTATAGAAAGTCTCCCAGTAATACATAAAATAAATGTTCTCAGTCACCATCAAAAGCTGCTCTCCATTGTATATTCCTGCACCCCTTGTTGTAGCTAGCATGGAAGCTATCGCCCACCCGTCCAAACAAACAGTCATTTTCTCTTCTCGCTTATTAGTCGCACTACTCTGCGCAGAAACCTGGCTTTTAGCTTACAATAGTCAGATTGTTTATTTTTTAAGTAGTCTCCAGTAATTAACGACACAAATGCAGCTAAGCTAGCTGAAAGTGAGTGCTAATGCTAGCTACCGTTTAACGTGGCTGTTACTGGCTGACTAACATAAAGGAAACCTGTGTGCACAAATAATAGGGACTACGCAAGGTTCGAAATCTCTGTGACTACTTTTATATGTCTTATGAATCGGATACAGTTGCTAAATGGCACCTAACTAGCTAATGGCTAGTTGGCTACAGGTGCTAAACTGCTAGCATTTCTTAGCAACGTCAGCTTAATAGCACCCTGGCTAGCGTTAGCTGTCTAGTTATGTCAGAGATGTGTCACACTCTCCCACACGACTCTCATAGCATCCTCCTGTTAGTTTCGAAGAAATCTGAAGCTTTGGATCAGTAGCTGTCTGTCGAAAGCATAATATGCCTAGTTTTAAAGAGAGTTCTTAGCTATAACCAGTAGTAGGAATATGACACCACCCATGTTGCCAACTCAGCCACTTCATATAACATAACCCCCGGTTCAAGATTAAATGGTCGCCAGTGTATTGTGTGGTTTGTGGGGCCAGTACAGTTATAACTAAAACGCTACTTCTTTTTTGCAGTTGGAAAGACTTCCCTCATCACCAGATTCATGTATGACAGCTTTGATAACACTTACCAGGTATACCTGATTGATCCTCAAGTTGTCTTCAGGGCACTGAGATGCTCAGGGTCTGGATTTCACAAAGTCAGATTTCTTGGTTAGCTGGATAATTAATTAGTTAATGAGTCAGTAATGAGGACTGTCCAATAACTTTCCTCCTATCAGACACACTGGCTAACAAAAATTCTTCATTGTGAAAATCCACCTGAACATCCATTATTTTAAACCTTAAACCAGGATATTCTAACATTCTCAGTGCTTTTACAGTCTCTTTAGTTACATGACTCAAAATTGTTAGCTCAATTATTAATGTTTGTGTGAATAACAATTATGTACTTTACTACCTTAGGCGACAATTGGCATAGACTTTCTATCAAAAACCATGTACTTGGAAGATCGCACGGTAAGAAGCTTTTGCCATGGGTATCTGAGGACTTTTATGGGTGTCAGATGCTAAACATAGCCATTATTGTCTGTGCTGGCTTTTGTATCTCTCAACTGATCCAATTTTTTTTTTACCTATCCTGAATGACTTCCAGAAGTTGCCCATTCTGTTGTAATGATGTTCTTGTAAACAGCATGCCACAGCTTCATTTGTTTCACATCCATTAAACTAGACTGCTATTTTTGTTTTGCATCACTGTAGAAGAGAACCATTTCAGTTTCTTTGCATAATACTTGTGCATACCCTAGCCTCTTTACAGTCATTATGTTGTGCCATTTACTTTAGCTTTTCATTTTGGTTTGATTGTGTCTTTGTCTACCCATACGTTGCCCTTGGCTGTTTACCGATTGGGGCCCTTGCGGCTTGTGCCATATGGATGGTGATAGATTCGGCTACAGTTGTGGGACACTGCAGGGCAGGAGCGCTTCCGTAGCCTCATCCCCAGCTACATTCGTGATTCTGCGGCTGCTGTGGTGGTCTATGATATAGCAAGTAGGTAGCTGGTGCTCCTGCTTCGATCCATCATAGTGCTTGCGGCACGTGGTGGAGTGCATTTGGGAGATGCTCAAATGAATGAAACTCTCATAGTTTGTGTGCTGGATGACGCCGAGCATCCCTCTTTTGGAGCCATTAAAGTATATTAGGCACTAGTGAATCCAAATGACAAAGGCCAGTAAGGCTGAGTGCCATTATATTTTCTAAAAATTTTTTATATATCTATGTATAAATATATCTTGTAACTAGAATTAATAGTTAAATGACATTAAATGGAAATTTACACAGTACTGTGATTGTTAATCAGACAGAAAACATTTTCAGAATTAAAAAAATCAAAACCTATTTGTACATCCAATAGCGTACATACATGGTCATTAATTGTCAGGCCCGGAATACCATGCGAGAATAACATAAAATAGAAACAAAGTAGCCAAGCTATTATTTCTGACCATTGTAACAATAATTATCTAGATCACAGCTTGTCAACGCAGTATACTGATATAGATTAGGTCGGCCAGCTCTAATAGCCACTGTCTTTAAGGAAAGGATAAATATCCTTCACCTTACATTGCAAAGGCTTGAACACACAAAGGTGTTGCGGATCACAGATGAATGTCCAGCATGATTTCAGCACAGAGAGTACCATTCTTAAAGCGTCTTGCAAGAAGCGGGAATGAGAGAATGCATCACTCATCCTAACGGCTTTGTCTGCATGGAATGACTCCTCCTCCTATCATCTTAAAACCTCTCAAAAGGTGAATTGTGCTGTGTAGTTTCCTCAGTTGGGCAATGTAATACATCTTAAGGTGAATTTCTCTGATTTCTAGATCATTGTTTTTCTCTTAACGTTGCTCCCTTGCCTTCTAATCTGTTCTTTTGGATCTTAACTTTCTCCTGTCTTCCTTCTCTTTCGTTCTCCTTGTCTATTGTCTTATGCATGCCATCAACTGGCTCTTCAGGTTCGGCTGCAGCTGTGGGACACTGCTGGGCAGGAGCGCTTCCGTAGCCTGATCCCCAGCTACATCCGTGACTCCACTATCGCTGTGGTGGTCTATGACATTACCAGTGAGTCAGAGATTTGTGTCCCAAGGTGACAAGTAGCATGGTCCAATAGCCACAGATGCTTCATGGCTGGTCACTCTGAAACTGCAGCCTTGTGGTCTGAGCTGGTTTCTTCCAACCAGCTGATGACATCTTCTGTTAACAAGTGATTTAATAATGTTATAAACTAAATATTTTAGGTACATTTTTATGATACATACATTACTGTGTATGTGTTTTAGGCTGCTAGTGCCCTTCAGACTTGTACTAAACTTCCCTTAACTTTTTACTCTGAACTTCCCTTAACTTTTATACTAACAGTGTATACGTTTCCTCTAATGGCTTGCTTTTGTTCTGCAGTGAGTGATTTTTTTTTTGCCGATTAATCAAAGCACAAAATCAGATGTAGATCTATGTTTAAGTGTCTTTTCTCATCTTTAGATCTCAACTCCTTCCAGCAAACTTCAAAATGGATAGATGATGTCAGAACAGAGAGAGGAAGTGATGTCATCATCATGCTAGTTGGCAACAAAACAGACTTGGCTGATAAAAGGTATAGTAATGAGAGAAAACTCATAATGAAAAAAACAGATCATTCTGAACAGTGGTACTGATTTAAATACAGTAGAGTACTGTAGTGTGAAAATCCTCTCCCAGCATGGCTCCAGCTCCATTTTTCCCCCCAGCCATTTACTATACGTACTATTGTCTCATTTCATTTTAGTTACTCCTTTTCTCCTTAATTTTGGTGGTCACGTTTTCATCACCTAAGTTGGAGTTTTGTTAACTTTTTAAAAAAAATGATTGCTTTTAGAATTTCCATGATGAGCCACTTTTTGATTTGCTTTATTTTGAATCCCTTCTGTCATCTTTGTCTTCCCACCTCCATTATGATTTGAACCATTTCCACACCCCTCCTTTCTGTCGGACTGTGGCAGGCAAGTTTCAGTAGAAGCTGCAGAGAAAAAAGCTCGAGAGCTCAATGTGATGTACATAGAGACCAGTGCCAAGGCTGGTTATAACGTCAAGCAGGTGGGTCTTAAATCACAGGTGTTTAGAAACAACTACAGAGGTGAACATTTCCATTACAGCCTTCTTCCAAGATGGTGTTTTTCAGCCTTGGTCCTGGTGGCCCCTCTGCTCTTTGGTTAGTGTTCCTATCCCCCCTGCTGGAACAAATGAACCAATTACAACCTTTTCCTGAACTGATGTAATTGTATACGGGTGGGGAGTGTGATGAAAACTGCAGGCCAGGGGGAGCCTCCAGGAAAGGTTGATGAACACTGTTCTTAAATATTAGTTGTGGCTTTTGTTGAAATCTGTTGGTCTTCTGTCACTGACTCTTATCAAATTGTCGTTCAGTCATTTTTCGGCAGGGCAGTTGTTTCTTCTTCTGAAGCTTTTGAAAGGATATTATTAAAAAAACTAATCTTTTCTTTTCCTTCTTACTAATTTGAAGTTAAGTCTCTTCTTTTTCTCTCTTTTTCTTTCTCTCTCCTGTTCTCCCTTTTCTGTTCTTGTTCTCACCCCCCAACCCAACCCTCCTTTTTATTTTTTTTTAACCTGTATGCCACCCCTCTTGCTCGGACACGAGCAGACAGATCACCACGGAGGAGGGCGAGCAGAGGGCTAAGGAACTGAATGTCATGTTCATTGAAACCAGTGCAAAGACTGGCTACAATGTCAAACAGGTATAGAGTGTAATGAAACAAAGACAACCCAGCCCCACCTGACCCCATCAGCCAACCCTCTCTGCTGCTGTCGTCTCACTCTGTCTCATTCTCACACTGCCTTTTGTCTTCCTTTCTGTCTCTTTCGGCCTCGCCCATTCTTGAGTGTTGTTAGACACTTTCTCTACGCGTCATGAGGTCCTTGGCTCTTTGGCCTACTGTATTGTGTTTTTGCCTGTGCTCTTAGTGACTCGCGTATAGTCCTTTTTGTGACCTCTGCCATCGGAATCCTCTGCATGTTCATGAAATACTGCAATGTTTACCCAGTAAAAAACTTGGCTTGTGTTTCCTATAATTCCCTTTGTCAAAGTATCTAGATCATACAGTTGCTTTAACCTTTTTAAGTAATTAGTACTCCTAAAACTTCATGCACACACCCTTTTGAACTATAGAGTACTCGGAGTACTCTAGATTCAGTTCAGAAAGTGCTTTTAAGTTTATATGTGGCATCTTCAGCGAAAATTGATTTCTCTTTTTGTACAGCTGTTCCGACGTGTTGCAGCAGCCTTGCCTGGAATGGATAGCACACCAGAGAAAAGCAAAGAGGACAGTATCCTTTAAGAGGCAAGATCAGTGAAGTTTTGTGTTTGGCACATAGCACTAAAAACATGGTTATCTGTGTTCACATCTCGTCCCCTTGGTGTGAATCTTTGCAAATCTGATTACAGTACATAAGACTCAAGTTTGTCTTCTTCATTCCGAATAAAAAACCCTTTTTATGGAATCTAGGAAGGTTGAATACATATTTTGGCCTTATTTAAACACTGCTTTGGATTTTTTTTTACAATGTATTAAACCCTTTTGAAATTAATATTTCTTTATGAATATCTGTTGTATATGAGCTTGCTGTCCTTAACCTAATTCTCTCAGTGATCGATATCAAACTGGAGAAGCCTCCAGAACTGCCTGTGACTGAGAGCAGCTGCTCCTGCTAGTAACCACCCCCAGACCCCCACCAGCCCTGCCTCCTCCCCACCAACAGCTTGTCTCTCAGTGGCCACTCTCTCCAATCAGTGGCCCTGTGCCATTAGTTGGAGAACCTTTTATTTCCTCCTTGACTCAGTGACTTTTCGGAG
Organism: Clupeocharax schoutedeni; assembly: GCA_037974565.1. Lineage (NCBI taxonomy): Eukaryota > Metazoa > Chordata > Actinopteri > Characiformes > Alestidae > Clupeocharax > Clupeocharax schoutedeni. The sequence goes on from JBBPDH010000031.1 coordinate 1,130,173, forward strand.
TAACCGTGTGGATGTGCTATTACTCTGTATTAAAACAGATTATCAAAAATATATATGTTAAAGGGAAAAAAGAAAAGAAATCACCGCATAGAGTAAATACTTGGATTCTCATCTATTCTGACTGCATGGCATTATATAGGATTGCAGACTGACATGGCTCAATCGCTCTTGAGTTCTTGCACTTTTTTGAGCATCAGTACCATCACACTCGTCATGATTCCTCTTTTTTTTTGGGGGGGGGGGTGGTTCTCGGAATGGCTTATGTTGGACCAAGGTCACATGTCTGGATGCCTTGCTATTTAATTTCAGTGAAGAGAATGGGGAGGGAAATCCAGATAGAACTGTTTATTCAGGAGCTGTAGTTACAAGTGTGTGTGTGTAATTGGCAAATGTTTCTTTTTCTTCTGGTCACACTGTTTCAGAGGAAAATAAGACGAGCCAGTTCTAAACCAGACACGGAGTGAGGGAACACTCTAGACATCATTTCAGCGTGTGGAACTTCATACGTTACCATAATTGGATGTTGTCAGATTTGGGGTTGGGGCCAGTACAATGTGAGTTCCTTTATTGTTTGTTTCAGGATCAAGGTTTATGGCCAAAGAAGATTTAATATTAGTAGGCATTCGAGTTGGACTTGCTTTTGTACACCTTTCTTTTGGGGAATTGCATGGAATGTGAATGTACTTCGCAGGGGGAGACAAAGTTGTGTATATTCTTCTTCAATAATTATTATTATTATTCCAGATTTTTTGTTTCAATAAAACATACAGCCTTTATTATGGAACCTACCCATAAATTGTAACGGAGACCTAACCTTAATTTTAAAATGTACTAATACAGCGTAAAATACCAAGAATAAGACATGGTTCTTTGATGAAAGGATGCAGCATTGGCAATTCCCACTAGAGGAAGTATTGAATTTTAACGACTACATCTGGTTATCACTGCTCCTTGTCCCATTGTTTCGCCTTGTGTTTGGTGCATCATTGCAGGAACAGCATGCTGTCTAAGGATGGCTTTTAACACACAAAATGCCTTGCTTGTTTTGTTCAGTCGCAGTACACAAAATGAAGCCACAGCGCTATGGTTTACAGGGGCCTGCTGTTTTACACAGAGGTTTCGTTAGGCGGATTCTTTGGAGTATTTTCTTACTGGCAGCAGTTGCTTAGTGTAGAGACATGTCTTGAGGAGAACCTGTGTTGCTATTGCTTGTTTTAAGACTGTTTTATGTGTTAAATTATTTATCTCTGCTAGGAGCATAAAATATGTTGTATGCTTGGCCTGAATGACAGTTAACACTTTGGGTGGGTGGGGGGGGGGTTGCCTTTCTGCTTGGCTACTGTATCACAGAAACCTGGTTGTGTAATTTTCTCATCACTATGGTCGCACTACTTTGACCTCTCCCTTTCAACTGTATGCTCTTTGTGTAGTTGTAAGAATATAGCCTGAGTGGGTCTATAGTTGCTGAAAGGTATCACTGCTGACACATGCACGCACACACTTTCAACTGTACTTTCCGATGCCACCGAGACACACACACACACACACCTATCAGCTAGCGTGTTCTACAATGTTGGCATTTGACATTATTTGGATATGTAAGTATTTAATAAGAAGAAATGACTCTCCTGAACAGCTGTAGTACGTCACCAACTGAACTCTCAGCCGTGTGCTATTCTGAAGTGTGTTTGTCTATTTGAGATATGCTGTCTACTAGTGTTTAGCAAAGTTTGTGTGGGGGAAAAAATGTACTATTATCTGCTGTAAAAAAGGAAGGTTAAAGAAACACTGAAGTGTATCACATGAAATAAAAGATATTTCACCAAACATCTTAGTGGTGCGTTATTATTTCATGGTATGGAAACTAAGTTCAATGGTGAGCTAGGTGGTAATGGTTATTAGGTGCTAGATAGAAACCTGAGAGAGAGAACAACTTGCCCGCTGGATTAGGGGAGTATTTCACAAAGCGGGATTTCCCAGCCAGAAAAGTAGAGTACAGTTCCCAGACTGAAATGATTGGAGAAATCCTTCTCTCTGAAGTAGTGTTCAGAATGAAGATTCTTCACTGAATGGAAAATATGGTCCAGTACTAGACTTAAAGCCTGTTAGGAAGCTCCCCTTAGTGCTTATGTCTGGTGTCATTTTGCTCACTGGACACGGTTTGTCGTGTGATTTATTGTTTAAAGAAATATAGCACTTGTTCTCTATTGCAGAGCTGCTACTAGCACTGGTTGTCAAAATCCATTTCACACCAGCCCTTTTTCATTTTGGTTAAGAAAAACACTTTGTTGAATTAAATACCGAATTTAACTGAGACCTGATAAGACTCTTTACACACAGGGATGTAAAAATAAGTAGTGGCCCTAATGTCCACTAAAACCCCAAGTTTATTACGGTCACTCCCACTCCTCCTTGTGTTGGAATTTGGTCAATAGCTGTGTCAGTTGGTTTCGATCCTCAATAAAAGGGAAGAGGGGGTGACCTTTATTAACTTACACACCTGCGCCAACTGTGATAGGTCAGTTTCAGCCCACTACACGCAGACACACCCAGTATTGGAGGCGGTGTGGTGCGTTAAGACCGTCTAAATAAAAGGTGAAGTGTGCGTGCTGGTGTGGCAGCAGGACACACTCGGGCCAGTGGGCGTGCTCTCCTAACTCCTCACACCTGTAGGACTCCAGGAAGTCGTGATAAGGGCTTTAGCTGGCAGGTGCAGAATTCGAGACAAGAATCCAGTTTGACTTGAACTGCCTCGACACTGGGACAGCATGAGACAGGTTGGACACTGAGCGCTAAAACTCCGTCCTGCTCTTGCGGGGCTTCGTCGGTCTTAATTGTTCAAAAAGAAGCACTTGGGACTTTTTCTGTGCTGTTGGATTTCTCGAGCAATCTTTAGCCATGTCTCTGGGTGCGGGGATCATTCCGGACGAGTCCGTTTTTGCCGATCTCAGGAGACAGTGCACTTCCACGGAGAACTGGCAAAACAAATACAACAAGAACGGAATGGAGGTGTGGGTCGAGGTGCCCTCTTCCAACTCGCCGCAGGTGAACAAAGGCAGCGTCGCCAAAGTACATAAAATCAAGGTAAACCTTTTTGTCGTTCTAAAGGTTTTTCTATCTGGTTCCGTGATCCAACGTTATTTTCTCTAATCTAATTTCATTTCTTTTAAGGCATTTAAAGCTGCAATCAGTGAGTTTGAGATGTGGAATTGACTTTATATTGAAAAACTCAATTTCACGTACCATTTCAAGCACATTTCAGAAAGTGTTGACGAGGCTTTTTCTGGTCTACATGGCTGAAACCAAGATTATTTATTCGGTCATGTTGAAATAATAGCAACTGCAATAAGGAAAAAAAGGGGAGGGGTAAATGAGTGCAATTGTAGTTGCTTTTTTGAAGTTTCTGATGGCAGAATGTATATATTATGTCTTGTACTGGTGTATTGTCACAAGAATACACACCATGTTTTCTGTGTCTTCCACATAGTGTAAAATTGCCATAAGTGATGTATCGGCAGCCACGATGTATGACGTTCTTCATGACAACAAGTATCGGAAAACATGGGACCCTGCTATGCTTGAGAGTTGTGAAATAGCTCGGCTTTCACCCAACGCCGACGTGGGCTACTATTCCTGTGAGTTTTCTGGTTTCATTCCCTTCATTATCTATGACATACTATTTGGGGTCAATTGCTTTGACAATCTTGTCTCCTTTTAAATTCTATCCAGCTTATTACATTACTTCGTAGACACAGTAAACTATGTTCCTAAACTTTTAACTGGGTGCTTTGTTGTGACGTAAAATCATAAGTATATTTTTCTAGCCGGTATATCTATTCGTGATGTTGATTCTTACTGTTAAATCCACTCTGAAATATAGGAAAAATGGGAACCTACTGCTCATTTCTTAAGTGAGCTTATTCTTGATTCACAGGGTTGTGTCCTAAGCCATTAAAAAACAGAGATGTGGTTACCGTACGTTCTTGGCAGGCATCTGAAGACGAATACATCATCGTGAACTACTCCGTCAAACATCCGGTATGTCCGTCTCCATCTATCATAGTTAAGTAAATTGTTGGTGTAGTTTTGCACTTGTTGACACTACTTAACGCTAGTGGTAAGCCATGTGCTAGTGCAAATTGTGTGCTAATTTCACTTAAAATTCTGAGATGAGTGGCTGATCCTATTTCCTGCAGAAATACCCTCCAAGAAAAGACTTGGTGAGGGCCGTCTCCTTTTTGACTGGCTACTTGGTGAAACCAACTGGGCTGAACAGCTGCTCTTTCACCTACCTCTCTCAAGCTGATCCTAAGGGTAAGACATCTTGAGTGCTTCATACTTCTCAACATCATGACCTGAAGATTTGTTATATTCCATAGTTCTGCCTTCTCGTTCATTAGGTTCCCTTCCTAAGTGGGCGGTCAACAAGGCATCTCAGGTTCTGGCTCCTAAAGTAAGTAAATCCATTTTAAATCCTGGTTCGACTATCCTGACTGGTTTTGGCATGATTTCTTGTCTTGCCACACAATTGTTTCTAAAAATCTACTGTCTTGTAAGACTTTTCCATTCTCTTGCATGCATTCGTGTATGACTTTGTGCTTAGTCTGCATCCAATGTGCGCTCGTGACGTGCTAGTTCAACAAGTTTTTGGATAGTAATGGACTGGGCTGCTACTCATGCCTTGATGAGCCGTCCTGAAATAGTACTGCTTCATTCTTTTTTTTTTTTTAAAGGAGGAGTTGAACAGTTTTTTGGTTTTTTTTTTACAATGAGTCTCAAAAAAGCCTGACTTGTGATGACCTTTGTGTCCGTAGAGAGATGATTCTTACAGTCGTTTCTAAAACTGAGATTAGAAGAACTTGCTTATCTTGTTTCATAAGACCAGCTGTATTACTGGTATTTAAAACTGTGTAAGCCAAGGTGTATCTAAGGCACTCGATACCAGTCCTAAAATCATGGTTCATTTTATTAGTTTTGGTTCTTTTGTTAATTTTTTGGGGGCGGGGTCTATTTTATAATAGACAGACAAAGCCCTGTTCTGTTAGAACTGTGCTCATGGTTGAAGATTCAAGGTAATTTAATTTCAGTGCACCAGTCATTCTATCAGAGGAACAGAAGTTACCCTTGGTTGTCTTGCCAGTGGTGAGCATTAGTACTGGCATTCTCACACTTCTCTGCTGTCACAGAAACTATGTACACAGACCCTGTAACAAACAACTAGAAAAATGCAGCTCTTATCCAGAATCAAGGCCTGAAAGGCAAGATTCCAGTGACATAGGCCTACTGTAACGCACGAACAACCCGGGCATGTTGTCTGTCATATCCGTCGATACTCATGCTGTCTCCACCTGAGCCACACCCTTTCTCCGTCACTCTACAGGTTATGAAAAGCGTGTACAAGGCAGGTCAAAATTACCCTGCGTGGAAGGCACTCAACTCTCCAGAACACAAGCCCTGGCTGTACCCCATACAGAGTGAGCTTCCCATGATGGATCCCACAGAATTCACCATCCAGCGCGGAGACTCGCTGGAACGCGTGGACGAGAGCTCAACCTGGGACGCGCAGGAAAATGAGGACAGTAGCTGAAGCTTAGTGAAGAAATGGACACATGCATTTTTAGACTCCCATGCTGACCGTTTTTTGTCCTTTGTTAGTGCTGTTAATGTATAACTGATGCTTTTTGCAGGAAGAGAAGTTTTTATCACGGTCCTCTGTGGCATGTGACCTCAAGTGAAGTGACTTGTTTTCCACAAATTTATATAGAAAAATTTATATAGGTTTAGAATCGGTGGAAATCTCCTCTGAAGCAAGCAGTTTGTAAATATTTCTTTCTTGCCCCTTTTTAATTTAAAAGCTGTTGTGGTTGATGGACCTGTGTTTTCAAATCAGAAGCCAAAGTGATATTGCCAGTGTCGTCTTTCTTAATTTAAAACCTTTGGAATGAAGGCAAATGATCGTGTGAAGTTTATATTTGGTTTACTGGAGCCTAAAAAGACATGGCTGGTATATTTAAAGGTCTCAAGACAAACGGGAAGGTTACTCGAACTCCAAGGAGCTCAGTCATCCTTGCGCTACATACGTGTTTGCACACCTTTAGAATATGGTGTATTTATACTGGTGTGTATGTTTGAACTGATTTTAGATAGTGTTTCAGGGAAGCAAGGTGCTTAATTGCTGTATGATTGCATGTATAATCAGAACAGGACTTATTACCTCATTTATTTATTGATTCCTCTTAGCCTGTATGTACGGGCCAATGGTTTCCAAGGCCAGCATAAGATGCACGTTATTTTGCGCTTTTTTTTTTTTTTTTTTTTTGCTGACTCAGCTCATGGAAGGTTCTGTAATTTGCTGAGTAGACTCTGGTGTTTAAGTAGGGAAACATAATGTGCAGAGCATAGTTTCCTTGTGTGCTTCAGAAGTAGCAGCATTTCTCAGGGCACCAGATTACCAAAGCCAAAGGTCAGGCCTGTCCAGTGGGGGTAGAGCTAGAAAACAATCCTATCTGTCATTTTGTTGAGAAACCCTGCTTTTGAAAGAACTGCAGCTGAGCACACAGGTTTATTCTTTCAATATTAAAACACCAAAGAGAAATGCGATGATCAGTGCTGATAAACACTGAGGGCCCTTCTGAGAAAAGTTCAAAGCAACTGTCTTCCCTTTCTTTCAAACTGCAATAAGACTCTGTATAAAGCATTTTCGTAATAGAATAAAATGCAGAAAAAGGACAATAGTGAATGTATTTATTCCACACATGATTAATTTATGGTAAAAAAGAAATGTTACTTTCCAAAAACACAAGTTCCTTCAAAAAAAAAAAAAGTTTGTGTAGAGGACTCCTGAATGTTGCCCTTTATTAGGGATAAACTACAAGTCACAGAAAACAATTAAATACATTGGAGGTCCTCAACGGAACAAACACATCTCAAAGTTAGTGGTTTAAATTATAACTAAGCAGGTCAGCCTGCAAAAGCAAAATTATAAAGAAGCCATAAGACAACGGTAAGTACTTTTTTTTTTTTTTGGCCAAAAAAAAAAAAACATTTGAAAACATCCTGAACATTCTTGGCAAGTGCAATCACTCATTGCTGCATTAACATATTACACATTTAGGATGCAGCAGTATCTCATACATTGTTAATGGATCAAAGTGTACAGATTATGAATATATTTGTTTGTGGCCAGTAGACTGACAACTATGGGATAGTTGGTAATGTTTAGCTTTCATACAGAAATATTTTTCTTTAAAAAAATATTACTTCATGCATTTTCTAAAAAGCTTTAGCACAGAGCACATGACAGAAGGTAATACAAGGTAGTGATGGTCCAATGAGCCTAAAAATGATTTGTCGTACCGAGACCAATGTAAAAATACCAGTATGGACCTAAAATGTTTAAAAGTCATTGCATTATATAAACACGCCGATTTTTTTATATAACATATGACTACACTTCTCAGAGTGTTCTATATTTATTGCAATTCAATGTTCCCCATTCTCAGCATGCAAAAAGTTAGATATTTTCAAATGAGGACTGATTCTAGGAAATAAATTAGGATTAGACATACTGATACTTCCCCAAGTACTCTGCCCATCCCTAACACAAAGAGCAGTTTTAAGAAGGGGTAGGCTGCTCTTGAATTTACTGGATAGAGTTAGACGTGATGGATGGTATGAAGCACAGAAATGCGGCTGGGTGGCCTAGTGGTTAAGGCATCCGCCCTGAGACCAGAAAGTCCGGGTTCGATCCCCAAGACCGCTAGGCACCGCCGAGGTACTGTCCCTGCGCACTGCTCCCCGGGTGCCGAGTTCCTGGCTGCCCACTGCTTCACTCAGTGAATGGGTT
>JBBPDH010000031.1:1206463-1216851 GCA_037974565.1 Clupeocharax schoutedeni
GGCGATTAATCGAAAAGTAATCAAAATCGACATTCAGAACCTATAATTGATCAAATTTTTCCAGGTCGACTATTTCGTTTACTGTCCATTAAAAAAAATAGAGAGTAGAGAGTGTGTGTGTGTTTCCTTCAATTACTTTCAAGTAATGCATCCTTCATTCAGAAATCTCTCACCTGTAATATGTGAGCATATTTACTGTACAAAATTTGTCAGTGAACTATGAGGGCAAATAAATAAATAAAATAATCGTTTATTAATCGTAATCGAGTTAAAATGTTCAATTAATCGAGATTTTGATTTAGGCCAAATCGCCCAGCCCTAGTCCAGTGCCCATGCGGTTTTACAAGTCCAGGGGTGGATATATTAATCGTTAACCGTACATGGGCAAATGTATGGATCTGAGTGACCATCCATGATTGCTAGTGGCCCCTCTTAGCCCTTTTCCACTACACTGGTGCTGGTGCCAGGAGCCACATTTACACCAGACAGGAGCTCAGCAGAGCCACATGAGAATACGTCACAGGCCACGCCCACTAAACAGAAACAAACATGGCCGAACTGAGTTCCTGCTTGCTTTGAGGATTTATTTGTCCAAATGCAGCTTATTCAGAGGGTTATGACCATTGAAATAAATTGACATAGACAACGATTACATTGACGCCCACCGCACGTGACATTACGGGTTCTCGCTACCAGACCAGCAGAGTTTAGGCGCCGGTTCGGTGCTCGTTTTAGGGACTGGCACCTTTTTTTTTTTTTCTGTGGAGAAGTGCTGCACTGGTTCCATAATTGGGAACCGGCACAGAACTGACACGGGAAAAGGGGTATCTGAGGTTCCCTTTAGCATGGTACCACCAACCTCACACACTGTTCACCGGGCGCTGTGTTCCTGGCTGCCCGCTGCTTCACTTGGTGAATGGGTTAAATGCAGAGGAAGAATGTCATGCTGTGAAGTCACTGTGGTGTTCACGTATGACAGAATGGTCACTTTACTCTCATTCAATCCACAGAAAAGCTTCCTTAGCACAGCTTGCTAAAGTTCTAAAGATGTCAGAACACAGTGCTGGGCCTCATACCCACAGAACACCGGAGTGCCTGTGTTCACCACCAAGAGTTTTTCATATATATTTTTTTTATGCTCCATTACTGGGTCATGGAAAGCTGGTGGGCTGTTGTAATGAATCATGGCCAAGTGGATGTGCAGCACCTACCTAAACATTTGTAAATCAAGTATATCTGTTATAACAGCAACTTTATTCTATAACAGCAGTGACGTCATTCAGCAGGATGATGTGTTCCTTCACACTGAAAAACTGTCGAGGAATGGCTTGAGGAGCGTGACGATGAGCTCAAGGTGCTAATTTAGCCTTCATATCCCTCCGATCTCAATCAAGCATCAGCGGGATGTAATGGATAAACTAGTCTGACCCTTGGAGACTTGTCAGTTTAATCAACAAATTCTATTTTGATCGTACTCCTCTATAAAGAACCTGCAGATGATACTTTTAAGCACTGCAGCTGTTTTCTTTCCTCACAATTGTTTATTGGATCACTGCATTTTTTTGTGCAAGGGTCAAGTACCTAGACACATTAACAGCAATACAATACAGATGAAGGTCTTCTGTTAAAAATGTACTGCTTTTTAAGAAACCCGACTAAAACATTTTACATTTTATGTTTCTGTTTTGTGTTTTTCAGGGAAATGAATAAGAGGCAGACATATGAGCAAGCCAATAAAGTCTTTGATAAGGCCATGAAGCTTGAACAGGAATTTGGAGAGTATTTCACAGGTAACTTTGATAGTAACGTGTGTCTGGCAAAATCTGAGCATCTTATGTCATTATGAAAACTGAAATTCTCCTGAGGGATTTAGACTATTGACTGCCACACAAAAGCTGTAATATTTACCAAATATGCATCATTTCATCTGTTCACAGCCATAGTCCAGGGTGACTCACTAGAAGAGATCTACAATAAAATCAAATTGATCATCGAGGAGCAGTCAGGCCCTTACATCTGGATCCCGTCCTCAGAAAAACTCTGAGCTTGCAGCCTCCACTCCTGTGCTTGTGTGCGGAGTCCTATCCCAACCCAAGCCCTGCTCCATCCCGAGTCCTCTCCTTCCCTTTTTTCTGATATGTTTCATATCAAGTTTTAGTGTCATTATGTTACTCTCAAATGAAAAGTCTTATCACCATTACTGTGACTGTGCACACCCCTGCATGAGTTTCTCAGCAAATTCATTCAAGACTGGAAATGCTGTTCCAAATGAATTTTTTGTCATGTAAAACAAAAGGGAAAATGAATGAATCCTTTGTGTGTTTGGATGGACTTGGGAGGAGAATGCCTCAAGAAAGAGTGGGGCCTGGGATTTAAAGACGTTCCTTGGACATGGACACTGAAATGCTGGAACCCTTGTATATGTTCCTTGTCACATTATAAAGAGGAAGATACTGAGCAAAGACCAATAAGGTTTTCTACAAGGACTAAACACAGATCAAACCTGCTGAAGGTACTGTTAATGGAGTCGTTGATCATGTTTATAGAAATTTAGTGGAGAAACTTAGAAACTGGTGATCTTCAGTAATCACAAGGCAGTCCGCTTCTTGGTCAGCTACCGCAGCCACTTGTGGCACAGGTGGTAAAGACGCCAACGATGGCAGAACAAATGGAAAATGGGGTATGAATCTATACATTTATATTACTGAAATCACACGGTAAATAAAAATCCTATGGAGTGATTTTACTACATATTAAATACTATGGTACACATTTTACACTAGAATTGTCTACTTGGAGGGCTGTTAGAGTTCATTTAATTGTCTTTGGGTTTTTGTGGTTTCTCTTTCTCGTGGTTTTTAGCTGCTCTGTATTAAAGGAGGTGGAGGGGTGTAACTGGGCTCTCTGCAGAACACCAAACTGCCTTACAGTTAATAAAAATTATGTGGAATTTCAGTCATTTGGGGGAAGCTACAAATTACTCATCTGATCTGGTCTTAAAGGAAGACTCAAACAGTTCAGTGTATTTTGAGTTTGCTACTACTTTTAGGAGGCCTAACTTGTGAGTGCAATAGACTTAAGTGTCTTAACCTTGTTAAAATCCTTTTTTCTCTCATTACTTTTATCTTAAGGGACTTCTTTCTGAATTCAGATTTTGGCAGCCAAAGCTTCCCTGGAGTTGTTGAGCAGCAGACAGCCCATTTGCACTTTCTCTGCCTTCCAAGACTCTTCTCTTCAGACTGAACGGAAACATGGTACTGTCCTGTAAGCTGCTTGACAAGGCAGCCTTAAAACGGGTAGAATCAAGACAATAATTGTATTTGGATGTTCATCTCAACATTAAAGAGTCGGTAGAGCCTGAACAGGCCTCATTTCCCCAAAACTCAAAAATGTTTTGATTAAAACCGTCATGCGTAATAATTTTAAATACTTTTCTTTGTTTATTTTTGGGCTGACATTTCTGTACTGTGTAGAACCTTGTGCCAGAGGTGAGCTTAGTAAGCTCAGGAGTCTGATGCTTGGATATTATCATTGAGGGGTGGCAATCACAGTGTGATGGAAACGATTTATTGTTGGTCGAATATTTGAATGGATGGAAATACTTCTCACTGAGCACCTAATATAAATATTCTTAGGTATTTGCAAGATTTCTTGTCTTTCTGTTAGCACTATACCTGTGGTGACCCTCGGTATACATTGTGATTCGGCAGAAGAGGAAAGGCCTTCCTGCGTTCCTGAGCTTTACCACTATCGAGGGGCTGTGCTGCCTCCCTGACAAAGGATTACTACGGTACCCCAAAGTCTCCAAGAGACATTCCTTTTCTTTCTGCTGTGAAGACGATGGTGGTTTCATAATCCTGGAGGCATAAGATCCCGATCAGCAGTTTCTTGCTCAAAGGAAGTTATGAAGTTGCTGTGCCCTCTAAACCCCAGCTCCTGTTTCAACAGGCATTTTCTGAGTAGGTGTGCCCACCTGCCAGACATCCTCACTAAACCAGCTGTCATACCTGTGTCAAAACCAGAGATCAGGGAATAATCGAAGGGAACAGAGCCATTTATAAACTGCTTACAGACTGTTTCAAAGGGTGTGATAGCTGTAAAATGTAAATATCCCCATCACTTGTGCTTCATGCATGTGTGAAACAACTGGGACAAATGTTTTATAGATCACAAATGTCAGGTAAGTAAACTTTGAATTATTCTGAAATTAATTTCCATACAAATGTGCTGTAATGTGGATATTTCTCTATAGACAAAATCAGCTGCCTATCAGAACACGTTTTGTAGTCAGTTGGGAATTGACTTCCCTAAACTAGGGCCTGTCTATTTGTGATATCTTGTGGAACTTGTCTAAGTGTATAGATAAATTGTAAAAAGTAATATAAATATATACATATTTATAAAGTATATAAAATCAAGACATGAAGACAGAAACCTGGAGGGTGACAAAGTAAACCAGGAGCATAACTAACTCATTTAGTGTAGAACTGGTCCTCTCTGGTGTGAAGTGGAAAAAAACACAGCTGACTGTTAAAGTGTCTGGTGTCAGTCAGCCTTGTCAATAAAGCCCAAAGAATTTTCATTCATTGTACTCTTTCTATTGAAGTTGCTGAATCCTCCACTGATTTCGAATGGTTGCGTGTGTCTTGAAGAGGGTATTTGCTTCAGAGAAGAGATTAAATAGATTTGTAAAGTGTGGGGCACAAGGGTTCTGATTTGTCTTTTGGATGATGATTTATTGTTGATGTGAAAGCACATGTGCAGTAAGTGCTTGCAAGTATGAACTGATTGTACAGTGGTGTCCTCCATGTATATACAAATGGTAGAACCTATCAGGACACAAGGGAAACTAATCTTATCCTGGTCAGGAGGGAACACAGTTCTAGATTTTTTTGGGTTTTTTTTTTTCTTTTCTTTTTTTTGGACTGGAAAAGATTTAATTTGTTTGGAAATAATAAAAATCTGTGGTTCTGTTAAGATCTGAATGTGATTTTTCCCTCCCATCCATCAGGTAACATAACGAACACATTTTATATAATGCAGGTAATGACAAGTAACAGTTATGATTTTACTGCACTTATTTGATTAACAACAAATGAGCTCGTCAACACTCAAAAACCTGTGACCAGTAGTTATTACTCCTCCATTATTAGACTCTTCTTAGCTTTGTCCAGCCTGTCCAGCACCTCACTGTACAGACTCGACATCTGAAAGAAAAAAACAGTTTGCAAACATTAGTATTGTACACAGCTCACTGGCAGCAGAAGCATTTTTAATTTGGGTGGGTGTGGGGACACAAGGCTCTACATCTCAACTGTAGTCTGTGAAGGGAAAATTGGAGGGGGAGGGGGTTAAAAATACTGCTATAATGGTTCCAGCGTCCATGCATTCACACCACAACTTCCTCCAAGTGAAATTTAACCACTTAAGCTTTTTTTGGTTTAGAGCGGCAGAGACCTCCCTTACACATACAGCACCCCAATATTATACCTGAGACTGATAGCTCTCTTGCAAGGAGCCCAGGTGGCATAGAAAGCTCATCCCTAAGCTGCACCATTTCTCTGCCTCAGGGTACTGGGCCAAACTGTATAGCAGGATCCCTGTATTCCATGCTCGAGTCAGCAGCCACAGGATCTCCAGTTCGGGGAAGTCTTCTGGCTGGAAGGAAAAGGCATGAACTGCAGAGTGAATAACCCATAATTCAACATTCATGGCTACAGAGGTGTCTAGAGAAATATCTGCTGTTACAGTACATCTCAGTTTTAATGCAACTTATTCAGGCACAGCCATGGAACATCAGAGCCAATCTGACTTTGCGATTTTGAATACAATCATAAATAATTCATGCTTGCCTATATCTGCCTTTAAAAAGGGTGCCCAACTCTCCTTCAAGGCCAGTGTCCAGCACAGTTTGGTGATTTCCCTCTTCAAACACACCTGTGAGTTGCCAGGTTTTCTGAAAGTGTTGGAGGAAGTGAAATCTGTAACTATGCTAGACATCTGTTCTGCAAGACTGGAATTGGTCACCCCAACTTTACAGCAACTAAATCTGTATTAAGTCACCATTTATATTCAGGACACAAAGTGTGTTGGTTCAGAAAAGGGCCACCAGTTAATTTTCTTTTAAACTAGTCCAAAAGGCAAGTGCTACAAAGAAGATTTTCAATTAGGAATCCAAATTGGCAGGAAGACTTTAGTGAATGGGGCATCTGCTAACTGAAGTGTAGCTAAAAGCCCATTGACAGAAACAGGAGATCCTTTCAGAGACGGGGATAATTGCACAGCAGAGCTATAGTAGGTCATGTGCCATTTGCTGCGTCATGCGGGCCAACTCACTGTGGCTGTAATGATGGACAGGGCCTCTTCATAGTAAGCCCACACTTCCTCTAACACACAGGGTTCCACTTCGCAAACACCACTGGGCAGAGACAGCTGGATCAGACTGTGCACACACTTGCTGTTGGAAGTGCACATAAAATATTAATAGTTCATTTTATTAATAAAACAATTCATCTTATTTGTGAGATTTGTCATTAATAAATATCTGACAACAGGGACAAATATCTTACTTGCAGCGTGACAAATCTGCATGTGGGCCTTGTTTGTGTAGAGAGAGGGCAATTCTCAGTGCTTTCTTACACAAAAGTGGGAAGTGAGCCGGGGGTTCCATAGCTAAACCTTCACAAAGAAAGTGGACAGGATTCTCTCATAAACCATCATACCATATCACATTGCAGCAAACCAACTTATAAACCTTTAATTACTCAAAATTTAAATGGTTTGATTCAATAGCCACGTGTATGATACTATGTAGGTCCCCTTGTGCTGCCATGGAGTTCACACAATTTCTGCAGATGAGCTATGGTATCTGGCACAAAACTGTTCTGTAACCAGTCCAGTAAGCTGCACAGTGGGGGCTCCTTGAATCAGACTTGTTTATTCTGCACATCCCACAGATGTTCGATTGGATTAAGTCAACACTATGAACAATGAACAGTGTTGAGTAATACCACTGCAATGAAAAGGTGTACCTGGCCTGCAGCAATGTTTAGGTTGTATATGTCAAAGTAAAATATGATGCTATCATGCTCACTGTAGTTCCTTTGGTAGGTAGACAGCTCAGCATTGGTACTGTGGTCTGACCATTCATTAACTTTTTCGCAATTTGTGCTACAGAACCTCTTCTATAGGGTGGGACAAGACAAGCTTTGATGTCCACTTGCAGCAAGGAATATTATGCACCCATGACTCTTGGCCAGTTCACCAGTTGTCCTTCCTTGGGCCACTTTTACTTGGTACTAACCTTTGCATACCAGAAACATCCCATAGGACCTTTCATTTTGGAGACATTCAGACATCACAATTTGTTTCTGTCACTCTGACAGGTATAGACTAATCAGTAATACCACTGACAGATGACAGGAATATTATTACTACGGCACCAATCAGGGAGTGGCATGTTTTAGGCAGCCAGTGAACGGGCAGTTCTTGAAACTGATGTATTGTAAGCAGATAAACAGGCCAATGTAAGGATCTGAGCAACCAAGACAAAGTGTTTGATGTGTTGTGCTGGACAAACCTGTGTGCCGTTATATTAATTAAAACGGAAAGTGACCATTCTGTCATACATGAACACACCACAGCACACAGCGTGCACAGCTCAAAATTCTTTCAGAAATGTCTCTGCATTTAATCAGTTCACCAAGTGAAGCTGCAGGAAGCCAGGGGATGGTACCTTGCTCAAGGGCACCTCAGAGGTTCCACTAGCTTCAGATTCAAACCTACAACTTTCTGATCGCAGGGCAAAAACCCTAACCACGAGGTCATGAGACACCCATATGGGGGCTGGATCTGCTGATAACAACTTAGTGCCAGATACGCAGATACACAGCACACCTTCAGAGGTCTTCTGGAGTCTAAAAAAGTGAAAGTTGTTTTGGCAGCACAAAGGGGGGCGGCCACACAATAAGTTTCGAAGTTATGGTTTATCAATTCATGAATACTGACCGTAGTAGCTACTTGGAACAGTAATATTTATATCTGACCTGCAAGTGTCTCCAGCACTTTGGTGTCAATATTATCAAGCTCTAGAACTGACTCAAGAACAGACTCCAGCTTAGGGTCATTCAACTTGGCCCGCACCTCAAACTCATACAAAAGTAATAAGGTTTCAGTTGGGTCTTTAGAAAAGTCACCTAAAAAAACAAGAAGTATATTTTTTGAAGTTATTTTATGATATCTAAATCTGCGCATATGTTAACCTCTACAAAGAAACTGCAAAGTACCTGAAGCTTTCAAAGCTCTCCACACCTCCCAGGAGATCTGAATGTGCTCTAAAGCTTGAGTCAGTACCCTAGCCTGAAAAACATTTAACCAACGACACACACCACCCTGGGCGTTTTAGGTAAAAACAACCCAACCAACAAAGTGAGACTACACTGAGATTTGGTGGATTAACCGACTATATTTCAGTTCACTTTCACTTTTAACATGTTATTTTAAAACAATGCTTAGTATGTGTCTGATAATAAAGTCGATCTAAGGCCTATAGTTAAAGTATAAAATAAATAAACTCTCAAAGCACAAATTCATCATGGCATGGCATAGTAGTGCATGTTACATGGTTTATTTACTTGTTCACAGTGAGGTGACACCCTTGAGATCTCTAGACAGGCAGCAGCAGCCATTAGCAAACATGTCTTCTGGCCCATCAACACACCTATGTCTGGGACACAGAACTGTGACAGCTGAGAAAGAGAAAGAGAAAATTAAAAAGGTTTCTGTATCAGATTTTGTGTCTGATGACAGAAGATTGTCTACCTATAAAGATATATGCAAGTTGTGTTCCATATAATCTTACCTGATAGGAAATGACAAAGAAATCTATCATTCTAACAGGACTGCTTTCACACTGCAGGGCTGTATTCCATGCTGACAAAATAGTGAAAAAAGTAAATATGGATACATAACTGTATGGATAAAACAGCTACGCTGTCCTAAAATAATAATCGATAGTAAGGGTACCAATCAATTTTAGTGGATAAAGTGCAATCACACCTGTCCTCCTGAACCAGTTAGCCTCTTCAGAGCACTGGTCAGTTCTCTGGCCAGGCACATTGCTGAGTTGTGTCACATTCTGTAGTGCTGGATAAACACACCAAAAAGAAGAGTTCTTCCTCACACACATAAAAGTATACACTTTTGATCTAACTCTCAGTTGAAAGAAGAAATTATAGCTACACAGAGATGCATTAACATTATTATGTGAGATTAATGGAACCAACCTATTCCACCTATGAGACCTACCCATCTTTAGGTATGACAAGAGGATATCTAAATTTGCATCCCTGTAACAGATGAAAAAAAGAATGTGATATAAGGCAGTAGCCCACAACCCCCGGTCCGCGGGCTGCACAGAAAAAAAACCCGTGGATGTTCTCCGTGTTCTGCTGTCGCTCGTTATGAAAATGCTGTTAATAAAGCTGCGAGTACACACTGGATTTACCTTTATTATTATATTTTTCAAATATCCCCATTTTTATGTGTATCATTTATTTGTATAAATACATATACGTATATTTATCTGCCGCTCCTTAAAGGCCGGGCCGTGACCAAATAAAGGTTGGGGAACGCTGACATAAGGTACTTCAGCAAAAACCTGGAGTCTTACACATTTCAACATGTCTTGAGGGAAATGGCTGTTGCATCTGTTGCAGCGAGCATTTGCCACTGTCAGACAGAAGCAACTCACTAACCTCTTTTCTTCATTGTCTGTCTCCATTTTTGAAAGCACCAGTCGAACTAAGCACCTGAAAAAGGTGGTTTGAGACATAGTGAGATTTCAACAGACACTGGTTTATTCTCAGCATTCACACACTTAAACAATCTTAGACCTGAGACTGTATATGCATGAGATTGATACAAACCTGAGGGCAGTGAGCACCTGTGCTACTTCTTGTGAGTGTTCACACAGACTCTCTAGGACTTTCACAGCTAACTCCTGCTGCTCATTCTGCAGAAAACAAAGCCTTCTGAGAATGCTGAAAAATAATATTATCCAAATGTTCTACTAGTAGAATTTACTCAGCAAGGCTACGGGCTCTAAACCAAATTAACAGGCAAACCATCCATTACTCACCTCCAGGGCAATCTGAGCAGCCAGGCTAAGAATGTTGTTGGTGGCGTTTTCTGTCACAAGAAGCTTATCCTCGCTGGTCACATGGGTCTGGGCCAGGACCCCGATTTCTCTTGCAGCCTCAGCAGCTAGGTGGCAGTTTTTTTCATGAACAATCACTTCTGTTAAAATGTTAAAACTAGGGATGTCCCGATACCACTTTTTTATGTCCGATACCGATATTCTAAATTTGGATATCTGCCGATCCGATACA
>JBBPDH010000031.1:1271460-1288532 GCA_037974565.1 Clupeocharax schoutedeni
GTTACGTTATTCCGCCGACATGTCGAGCACGGAGAGCTCAAACACTGAGACAACTGAGCAACTTGTCAGTGAACTATTAGGGCAAAAACTAAATAAATAAATAAATAAATAAAATAATCATTCATTAATTGTTATCGAGTTCAAATGTTCAATTAATTGAGGTTTTGATTTTAGGCCAAATCGCCCATCCCTAGTTGTGCCTCTCTAGTATTAATCTGTCTCTTTATAAAATACAAACGTAAACATGTTTAATATTCGTATTTAGGGCTGATAGGATCAATGGACACAGGCCATGTCCTTAAACCAAGTCAATACAGAGTGGCTTTCCAATTCAAAGGGGAGGTGGTGTAGGCTAATAATTCAACAACATGGGTGTCCTCCACCTATAGAGCAAACAGTAAATCAACATAAATGAGAGTGCCCATTTTAAAATGCTCTCCACAGTCCACCTGCCTGAACACCATGAATCACTCTCTCCACCACACCCTTAAACAATGGATACATGAGCAGCACTTGGCACATACAACATTGGTTTTACCTAAAAAAAGTATGACTTAACTACCCTTTGTAATTGTGAAAGAAGGAGAGAACGACTATGAGCTAAGGCTGGGTCATAAGGCAGACACACATTACAATGTGATACACAATATGCAACAAGATACTTTTTTTCCTGAGAGTTGTAAGCAAGCTGTGATCAAAGTGAACCTACAAAACAGCAGTACCAAGAAAATGCAATGAAAACTGCCCTATTGGGTGGATCTCCAACTAGCTATTTCTGATCTTGTCTACAGAAGAAGGCGTAAAAGCAGGTTTTCATTCCAAACATGTGGGAACACTCTTGATGAATTGTTTGAAGGCCAAATGATTAAACAAATAGAATCAAGCGTGTTCCTGTTTGTTTGAAAGGAAAAGCTGCAGCAGCATCGTCCCTTTGTGAAAAGGACAGAACAGCCCTTTGCTATTTCACTTTGTCTCATACAGGTGATCAGTGCTTGGATTGTACCTATAACAACATGCTTATGTTTTGACGATGAATCTACAATTGAAAAATCTGTTGTAACAATATTTTAAATATGTTTGGGTGGTATAGTAAAAAAAAAAAAAAAAAGTAGGGATGCACCGATTGATAGGCCATTGATCAGAAACGGACGATTTTTGGCCTGATCTGCCTAATCGGTGATCAGCCGATCACTCACACGTATTGCCGATTTCAAGCTGATATTTTTGGGGGGTGTTTATTTGTTAATGTATTACATTTCATTTATTTAAATT
This sequence comes from Clupeocharax schoutedeni, assembly GCA_037974565.1. Lineage (NCBI taxonomy): Eukaryota > Metazoa > Chordata > Actinopteri > Characiformes > Alestidae > Clupeocharax > Clupeocharax schoutedeni. The sequence goes on from JBBPDH010000031.1 coordinate 1,272,733, forward strand.
TGTAAAGAAATTTAGTTATAAAATAGAGCTTTATATTAAAGAAAATTTGATTTTTGTTTGTATTTGCTGTAGGGTTGCCATATGTCACTATTATAAAAGTAACCTGTAAACAGGGAAAGTAACTACCACGTTACATTAAAAAAGTTGAAACCCAGCAGATCTAATTTTCTGTGATCTGGGGGGGAAATCGGCATTGGAAAAATCGATATCGCCTGATCACACCTACAAAAAAATCGGTAATCAGAATCGGCCAAGAAAACAATCGGTGCATCCCTAAAAAAAAGCCGATCATTAAAAAAAAAAAATATCAATAATTAAAGTTTCAAACACTGTACTGCATTAAATCAAAGTAAACTGCACTAATCGTGATTTTGTTGGAAACATGCAGCTGATATTGATAACATAAGGACTAACGATATCCACAATATGCTCAGAAACCATACTGCAGGTGGAAAATGGTCATACTGGCCACCCCTAGACAGCAGTACCTACTGCAATAACATACACAGATCAACAAACACAACCTACACAACTAGAGTCTTTATACCGCCTTTTACACAAACAGCTCAAAAGAGTACAAGAGTCAAAATGATATAACTCAAAATAGTCATATCATGAATTGATGCCAAAAACACAACAAAACTGTCGATTAACAAAAAGGCTGATGTGAACAGAAACTTTTCCACTATCCCATAACAGTAACTGAATACAGCCCAATAGCCTAATACAGGTGGTGTCTGAAAAAACTGGTTCCAGTGCCTGTGGCTTGAAAAATGATTCCATCTTGTAAGCAGGAAAATTTGAAGAGAAAAAAAAACTGCTGGTGGAAGAAGATCACCCCCATGCAATGCACAAAAAAAGCAAACAAAGCAAAGCAAACAAACAAAATCCTGATAAAAGGACGAAAGAGTAAAGGCAGCCCACAAAACTAATACAACTTAATAATTTTCTATTAGCAAATGGTTATGCAGAAGTTAAATATAACAGGTTGTAGGTGATTGTACTAACTGACTGATCTTGACATGTATTGGCGGCGGGGGGGGGGTCCAAAATCTCCAAGTTATTTGACCTGAGACTGACACCTGAGTGTCGGTCATAAATAATTTGTCGGTCAGCTCACGAAAGCTGCAAACGTCACAACAGAGCAACATTTCACCTGAAAACACTCAGAAAACGTCAAGAAGAGCTGCTTTACTCGGGCAGAGGCTCACCTGGCTGAGTTAGCTTCGAGTTAGCACCCAGAGTTTACGGGCCTGGCAACCGTGGACAAACACATTTGTTGTCACCACACATATCCAAATATATTCCTTACCAAACCGAAGTGCACATTACAAAGTTGGGATTATCCAAAATGTCTTCTGAGGTGGTATTACAGCACAACCAAATTTAGCCACTAAGTTAGGTCGACAACAAAACATCGAAACCAGGCTTACCTGAGACACTCCGGAAGTGGCTAATACCACAAAGAACTGGAGCAGTGAAGGAAAAACTTGTTATTGTAACGTGGACGTGGGGGAAAAACAAGAAAATATTACGATTATAAAAACACGACTCTCGTTGACCTATTGGGGACTTTTCTGTCTCGAGTATTTAGTTTATTCACTCCTGAGAACGAAACTGTGACAGAGTTTCGATGAGCAAACCCACAGGAGGAGTCGCGAACAGGTAAGACTAGTGATGGAACATTTGACTCCTGTGAAGAACCGATTCATTCGAGCTGTTCATTTAGGCAATTCGAACGATTCATCATCAGTAAAGTGTACATAAGTCATACGTGAACACACCGTGAACACACAGTGTGAACTGATCGCAGGAGCAACTCCCTAACCACTAGGCCACCACCTGTCCGTTTATTCACTGATTCAAATGAACGAGTTTTGAACTTTCCTGTCAACTTCACTCTCATCACTGACTGCTCTGCATCTCAACGGACAGGTGTTTGGTGGAAAAATATCTTATCCATTGGTTCCTTATTGTTCATATGAACTCACAAGACCTGATTCTGAGCTTTGTGTTTTTTCCGCTTTTGTCATTTTACATGTGAAATAAGTCCAAACGTACGTCCTGTTTCTGACTGAGGTGAGATTATGAGAACTGGGAGAACACAGACTCAGCTGTCAGGCATCTTTTCTCCAGGTTTTGGTACGAGAAATTGTTCAACCAGTAAATACGTAATGGGCATTGTAATTAATAACAGAGTCCTGTCCTGCACTCGCCTATGATCTCCATTTTGCTTCTAATAACTAAAGCCTGACCTGAGTCTATCTTTAATCCATCAGCTTTAATTCTGTTACAGGTAAGACATCAACATATTTCTTAATACATGATAAGCTGCCACTGAACCAATGTTCTACCACATTTAGAGAACATGAACACAATATACAGCGCACTAAATTCAGTTAACCCAGACTTTTTGTAAAGGTATCCAAGATTTTCTCAAAAAACATGTTTTGTGATGTAATATGATGTCATTTATTACAATAGCTATAAATATTGTCATATTGCCAAGCTCTACGATCTCTGCATACGTCAGGAGTCAAAGGTAATTCAGGGACAACCAGACTTGGAATAAAATCAGAGCAATAAGAGCAATAACCAAGTCCAAACATGAACAATGTGAAAGATGTTTTTTTTTAGTCGCTTTCTTGAATTTCCTGGCCTTGGTATTGCGCGCGCACACACACACACACACACACACACACACACACACACGCACACACACACACACACAAAAATTGGGGTAATAAGCAAGTTCAATGGTCAGGTTTATTTTCTTTGTCAGTTTGTGTGTGTAATTGTTTTATGAGTCCATAATTTAATGACCAAATTAATCACAAAAGCCAATAACCCACGTCTTCTTTGCTTATAACAAGAAGCAATCATTTCAACAATATCAGCTTGAGCATATCTTTAAACATAGCACTAGCTACTAATTCTGTTCTCATGAATAATTCTCTGTGGTTCCCCTTCTTTCTTTGAAACTGAAGTGTGTGTAAAGGAGATTCTAAATGATACCAATAAAGTAATAAGACATTGTTGGGTTTCTACCAGTTAAAAGGCCTTTGACACTCGAGCAGTGTCAGCTTCCAACCCCCTGCAGGATGCAAGGGAAGTCCCCCTACCACCCAGCCTCATAAAACCACTCTGTTCAGGCTTGTTCCATTGTGATTTATACTCCCGTGGGCCACGCAGAGAAGATGACATTTGCTGATTAAACAAATCAGGTTCAAGGTTTTTTGGTTTACTTTTAATGTGTATAATACAGGGTGCTTTACACACACTCCAGTATTTCCAAACAATAAGTAGCAGCGCTGTCTGAACAAAAGCTCCCAAAAACATAGAATGAAAAATTGTGGCATTTAATGCAATTTAATGTATAAACATATTCATTTAATTCTAGGCTATTTCTGTTGCTCAGCATAAAAAATTGACACAATTAATATAGCAGATCCCTTTTTCTTAAACCAATCAATATAAAAGGTTTCTTGTACTTGGCAGGAAAGGAATCTACTGTTTAGTCGGTTCGGTTTTATTTTCTTATATTTCTTTCAAATATCTTTTGTAGCAGTCTTTTATGAACATCTTATTTCAGACACAAAAGGATTTCAGTTTAAAATAGTTTCTGGATTAATAACTTACTCCACTGCACTTTTACTGAACAAGGTTTAATCAGATACTTCCACTGTTGTGGTTACTTATACTTCTGTTTGGGTCTTTATTTTATTAACAGTGCTTTTCTTGGACTTAGACAGCTCTATCTATCGTGCTAAATGGAAAGCACTGAATATTACACGACCTTGTACAAGTAAAGATCTGAATTAATTGTCTAGTCTTGTGCAATAAGCATGAGCTACTTTCTGTTATTTTAACAACACACGGACATGTTCTAGTGTTTGGTGGGTTGTATTTTGTTATACAGTGATGTTCACTTTGTGAAATGATTAACGGACTGTAACCTTCATAGCTTTATCAAACTGTTAACCTGCTTAATCGCACACCTGTGAGTTCTCCAGATTTGTGCAGCTGTCGACAGATGCTGGAATGGAGTCTGAAGAAGTGTACGAGAGCGACTCCTTGTGGCTGGTTTTGGCAAGAGCTTTCTTTCAAACAATAGTCAACATTTCTCAGCTTTCAGTTAAACGTCTTTCTAATGGTTGTCTTTTTATGCATGTGTAACTTTATTGGTCATATTGGGTAGTAAATTAAATGGCTATATATGTTTGGAAGACCCCTGGATCCCATCACTGTAAAGAAATCCAAGTTTGCCTACACTGTTCTACTTCACATCAGACTTTTTGTTTAACGTTGTTTATATCTCAGTGGTTTATTTAGGCAGACATTGTACACTATGGGTAGAAATGTCATAGGGAATACTTTCAATGTCCTAAAAATGTCAAAGTATATATAGGCTTTGCTATAAAAATTCTTAGGTGTAAGATGCACTGAATGTGAATTAGGTAGTACAACAGACATGAACTTGCTATATTAGACCATAGTATGTGATACAATATGTGTGTAATATGTAAGACCAATATTAAGCAAAGATTCCAACGCAACTCTGGGAAAGGCCTTCTGCATGTGGAGGCCAAGTGTATAAAGAAAATAACAGCACGGAGTCAGCAGAAGGGAACATCCTGCTCCAATCATCTTCACAAGCTTCTCTGTTTGAGCAGAGCTACTTCCAAACAAGAGCGAGGTTGTTTGTCCTCGCTGGGATCAGTAAACATCCTCAACACAAACAGCGGAGAGAGAGAGAAAAGCTCACACCAGCAGGCCAGCTGCACTCTCACTCCATGCACTCTTTGATGTCTGTAGGAGAGAACTGATAATGGAGATCCTAACATCTTAATCCGTTTAATTGGAGCACTGGTCAAGCTCACTGTGGTCTAGGAGAGGTTTAGCAGATTTATTGGAGAGTCTGTATAAAATCTCGTGATCTTATGTTGATACAAATGCGAAAACATGCTTTTAGAACCTTTCAGTGGAATTCTTTTTTTTTTTTTACAAATGAGATGAAAGTGAAGAATCATTTCTAAAGTGTAAAGAACGTTTACATAACATTAAGCTTCTATATCATTTACTACTTGTGGGTAACCATATACAGGTTAAGAGCCTTAGAAAATGGGAGGTTAAAATAATAGGGCTGGATAGATGGATGAATGGATGGATGGATGGATGTAGTGATGGGAATGCTGTGTTATGGCTGTAAGGCCTGAACAAAATCTCACATTCCTGATTAGCTTCATGCAGAATGATCTGTCTGTTGCCGCTGACATCATGAGAGTCTACTACCTGCTCTGTGTGGAGATTGCTATGCTATCAACAGTCCTCAAATTTAAGGCTCCATGCATGCAGCAGATGCAGTGAATTGAGCTCCACTGCTGTTCTGTTGCTAGGACGTTGCCGTGGTGGGGCATTAAGACTGTGGGCAATTCCTTTTGCCCATTCAATCCACCTCCCCTCATCCATGGACCAGACAGTAAGGCATCTGTTTCAGGGCATCACTTGCTCCCCCCGATTACAGGCCCTGTCTGGCCTCCACATGCAGACCCTAAATCAGGGCCTAGGAAGTGCTCAGACACGGCCCTCCCCCGACCTACCTTTTGTGACATAGGAGTGTCATTTCAACAGTTTTCACCGGTTTGTGTCATAGGAGTGTCATTTCAACAGTTTTCCTTCAGTTATGACTGATTTATCATCTTGTTGGTCACATGATCATCCACAAAATTTGATTAAGCTACTATTTTTTTATGAAGCTAATGCTAACAATTAATACTCTTAGCCATAAAATTTAGCTACCGTAGCTACATTAACCTGAACTGCCTGCTGCCTCGGCAAAGCCTGTAATTTACCTTTCTCTCCATTTACAGAAAATCAGCCAGCCGCCCACCAGCCTTTCCTCTTATGTGGCCAATTATGTCTGCTTTGAGTTATCTTCACCCCTGGCTCTCTACGAGCTTGTTTGTACCTGCCATGTCACCCTGCTCGTCCACCAAGCATGTCACTGTGTAACGTCTTATCAGTTCCTCAAGGATCAAAGGTTCAGGATGATCTTTATCAGTCAGTATCTCTCTCTCCTTCTCCAGTCAGACTCTTTTGCACTACTGGGCTGACCTGGCTTGTAAACACTGCGCCTGATGGCATATTGGCCTTTCTTTTTTTCTTATCAAGAAAGCTCCATTCTGCTCAGTCTGGCGAGACAGCCTCTGGCTTAGGACAAGGGGAAGAGGTCAGACTGCCCTGTGCCTTTACAACTGAATAGCTGACCCCATTAGGGTTAACTGTGAGGTTAACTCAATGCAGTAAATCCGAGAGCCCTCACTAGGGCTCTGATGACAGAGACATTCAATTAATATGTCATCAAACTGTGAGTCGACTAAAACTGTAATGTCTATCGGTTTGTGTGACAAAGGAAGCACTGGGCTTCTGAAACGTGCACTTCACACAAACGGAGGTGTTTCCACAGTAAAGCCCAGGGTCAAATCTCACGCATTTTTCTTTCATATTTGGACAGCCAGACGGTGAGAGGCACTCTTCCAAAGTCGCGACCTTGCCCCGACCTGGCTGAAGGAAGTGTTCATGCGGCTTGAGACAAAGCAGTGCAGGAGAGACTCTGAGGGGCCGGACGGTCAAGCGGGAACAATGGGGGCCACGCATTCAGACCAAGAGCCACACAAAGGAGTCTGCTTCTTCCCAGTCACACCTCGCCACAGAGCTGGCATTTCACACTGGTCTGCGAACAGCCATTGAAAGAAACTACTGTTTAACCTAAAACCGGGGCCCACACAGAAACCAGGGCAAATTTGTTGTGTTGCGTTGCAAAACGTGACCCCATCTGTGTTACACTGATGCAGATGTGGCTCAGATGAAGGTAAAGTGTTTTGATAATGTCACCATCGGAGACCTAAACTAACAAAGCTCATGATGCAGAATTGCTCAACAAACACACATGTTGTAATTTCGCAATAGTAGTCCAGATTAAGGCCTGGTCCAAACAGTCAAAAATATTTAGAGCTGTGTTTCCTAACAGCAACATACAGGTTTGGAACATGAACCCAACACTGGGCTTCCTCTGGCCTTTAAAGACTTAGAGGGCGCCAGTCATCATGAGATTGCCTATAAGGTCTGCAGCCGGAGACATGGTAAGGTGTGAGGGGCTGATTGCTCTGTAGGGAGTTAGAGGCACCGAAAGATTCTTTGTCTGTGTTAAGCGCCCTATGGCAAGAACCAAGAGGGAGAACTTACAACCCCTCCTGCTTTTCTCTCAATGGACTACTCCACCCCTTTACCTGTCCCAGCTCTGGATCAAGGTGTGGGGGCTGCATATCAAACAGCTGCAGAGCTTTGATGTTGGGAGAAACACAAACACTGATTTGACCTAAGTCGTAACAGCTTATTTGTTCCCTTTAGTCATTCATGGGTTCCTTGTTGAATGTGTAAGCCTTCAAAGGGCTCTCTCTCAGTGGGCCTGGCTTACAGTAGCCATGCTGGCTCTGAGAGGGCTCTGACCTGGGTCTGGTGGAAGGCCATCTGGCTTCCTGCACTTACGATTCGATATTGATTTATTGGCTGTACATGCGAAGATGGGAGGACACCAGCTGCCATAGACTTACTGCTTTATAATACTTTCCTTTAAGACAATAGGTGCTGATTCACGCCTCTCAGTATTCAGCGTGATGGTTTCTGTGAGTTAAGGACCGAGTTGAGTATCTGCTGCACATTAGTTTAGTGCATGAACAATGATGTGCAGGGAATTCTTAACTGAATCTAAATGTGCAGCTTTGATATTTACATTTAGAAAAATGTAAAGGCATGAAAAAATGAATGAACAATTATATATACTGCATATATTATAATGATTAGAGGTGGCACATCTTATTTCTACACTTAAGGTCATCTTGAAAGTTGCTCAAACTTTCTGCTGCTCCACATTGCATGAGTGGCAAACCATGGCTTGCGTTTTTAAAGGCTGCCATTTTTTAAGACCAGATTTGTTCGTTTTTCATCCAATGCCCGGTCTGATATTTTCAAATGCTGGGTTTTGCGTCAATGTATACAATATATAACTTCTTAAACTCTGATCTTACGTTTAACTTCAGGCTTATTATGCAGTAAATTTAGTAATCATTATGACACTTGTCTTCAGTTACAAAAAAGCTTATTTAACAAGAAGGAAGAGGAATTCACTTTCCTTTTTGAGGGAGTCAGAGATGTTTTTTTGAGTTTACATTGCTCCAAAGAACCCTTTCAGAGTATAATATGTGGAGCATGTAGTTGTGAGGATGAAGAATTGATTTATTTAGTGTTTATTTAGAAAATGTACCAAACGCAGTTTTTACTCTGGACCAAAAACTGCCAAGATCACACTTCAGAGTGCATTCCTGAATGCTTAAAGACTCTGTAACAGAGCTTCTGTGCACCGTATCTCTTTCCTGGTTGTGAAGTGAGCCAGCCTGCCTAACTGCACTCTTACAAGGCGTATGGTATCTCTGTGGCTCTTCTCTCAGCTCCACACCCCCATTCCTTTCTTCTTCTCCTCTCTCGTCCTCTCCCAGCATAGGGCTGCGATGTGACTGTGTTTCAGATAATGAGGTGAGAATTTTACGGCCCTCAAGGCCCGGCACCAGGCTGCGAGAGTGAGGCTAGACTGCCTTGAGTGGTAAAGAGCTCCCTCTGGTGAACGATCGTCGTTCTAAGACTTTATGTGGGGCTGGACTGCGGAGGACAGTCAGAACATTGAACTGGATTCAGAATCACACTTCACACATCGCAGCCATCATTAGGGACCAGCGCGGGAAACCGTCGGCCGAGCTGAGCAACTCTCTCTTCCTTGAGCTCTCCATTTCAAAGCCAGGGATCAAGGGCAGACTTGCGCATGAACTGGGGTGAATGACAATGGCTGCTCCCTCCACCTGCGGCTCCTGGGACACAGAGAGGAACTCTCAAGACAAAGGGGCCCTGGAAGTTCTCGGGGTTAATAAATCCCAGGATACGTCGAGCACAAGGCGGTCGGCAAACACGGGAGGACACTATGTAATTCGGGAGGAAGTCGGGGCCCTATCTTCTGCCATGCTTGCCACCAAAACAGAACAACCGAAAGCTTGAGAATCGAACAAAAAAGATCAAGAGACAAAAAGAAGGATAGGGGAGGAGATCCAGCCGTCCTGGAGACCCTTGTGGCAACACATAACAGGGCGAACCCTGTTAAGCGGTTCAGCCCCTAATTGATAAGTGGCAGCACACGCACACACTTCACACTACCTATCTGGCACCAGCATCACCCCATTATCTTGTATTAGGAGCCACGCGCATATGACAGTGAGATCAAAGGGAGTTTTTCCTGCCACATTCAAAGGAAGCACTTTGACTTTTATAGCTCCTGAGACCGGAGAATCTTCCAATTCCCACTTGGACATTCTTTAACAGGCCAGAGTGACACTATAGAGAAAAACAACTCACACCCAGAATTTCTCACGATTACACTTCTACATTATCTGCCTGGAGTTTATATCTGTCCATGTGTCCATTATAATTCTATAAAGCCTATACATGTGAAAATTTGGAATTGGTGTAATTCCTGTTTTAGGCCAAGCAAGCCCATTTAAGCATGGGAGGAAAATCATTAACTATCATTTACATGTTCATCTGTTTACATCCACAAAGAGTCCATTTTTATCTTATTTTCTTATTTTCTCATGCCAAGTTATCATTATGAAGTTTAACTTACCATCGGTTTTGATAAAAGGTGTAATTTACGAAACTATGACAAATATTAGACCCCTCTCTAGTATTTTTGCACATTGCTGATTATAATGGAGTCAAACAGTGCTCTATTCCCTCGTGTGTGAGTGTCACTGTAACTATTTCTGTCTCAGTGCAACTTAACATTCAGATGAGCGTCACATACAGCGACATCTGCATCCACCTGAAACCTTTATAGAAAAATGGAAAGGAAAAGCTCCTCATCTAGTTCTGTTCAACATTTACTCACATATAAGCATTAATATTTGATTTACCACTATTTGAGCAATGACAAAGTGTGTCCCCAACACCTCTCTTTGGCCCCCAGATCCCCCTCCCCCCAGGTTCCCACCCCGGCACAAGGCCGCAGAGAGGGTGCTCTTTTGAAGAGGCCCTCATTTCCTTCTCGGGGCTCTGTTATTCCAGTAGTCTTTGTGAAGAAGCCAAGTGGTCCAGCCTCAGACAGGAGGTGGGCTCTTCACAGGGAGCTGAGGTTGTCGGCCCAGCAGGGGAGGGAGGTGCACCTCGCAAGGGAACACAGGCCAAAAACAAACACCAGTCCTGCGACAAGACCCTGCTGAGATTCAGCGAGAGATACTTGTGCATTAACTGTAACAATCACAGCAGCAAATATATATATGTACACACAAACACACACACACACACACACACACACACACCTATATTCTTATATACACTCATACAGCATGGCATAGTCACATCTCTCTCTCTCTGAATATTTACATTTACATTTACGGCATTTATCAGACGCTTTTATCCAAAGCGACTTCCAATCCCTAATTACAGGGGACAGTCTCCCTGGAGCAACTTGGGGTTAAGGGTCTTGCTCAGGGACCCATTGGTGGTGTGTTGGAGGTAGGATTTGAACCTATGACCTCTTGGTCTAGAGGCAAGTATCTTACCCACTGCGCCACCTCCACCTCAATACACACACACACACACATTTATATACACTATACTCTAATTAAATAATTAAATATACTGGCATGTAATGTATGTCCGTCATGCTGACATCTGAAGATTTTGCTGAATGTCAAAATTAAATTGGAACCAGCGTTCTGGTAGTTTTCTGAAGTGAAGGCTCAGTCCAGTGTGTCCAGGATGCAGCAGTCTTAGGTCTCCCTCTAGTGTTCATTTATGGAATTGTCCTTCGGAATATCATTCGTGTTCTTGATTGGCTACTTCAGTTGTGTAGTGTTTTTTTTCAGCGGACAAGGACTAAACACTCACTCCGAATTTTCCAAATATTGCTCATAGCACACAGGTTTTGCCAAAACCCGCCAAACTGTTTATAAACGGTACTTTATTTGATAATCTCATGCTGTTGTGTTCTGTCCTGTATATAGACTACTATTAAGTGCCAGCCTGCAGTCAAACAACTCTGCAGTCGTGTATCAGTTTCTTGAAGTCTTAAATATTACCAAAAGATGCAGATTGTTAAACAGACATGCTTATTTATTGCTTGATTTTGAACGATGTATAATCATAAATACAAAAAAATCCCAATATAGCATGTAGAAGCAAGGCTTCGTCTTTTCTTCTACTTGCAGTTCAAAAGTTCTTGCACAGTTTTAATCCAAAAGTAATGTAGCAAATATTAACAAATGTCATGCTATTACTGGCTATCAATTACATATTAATATATTTAAGTATAATAATCAAGGGACAAAATATACACGTATTCCCGCTAAGAATAAAGTTTGTAGATTTAACTTCATTCTCTCTCTCTTTCTCTCTCTCTTACACATGTACAAGTACAAGGCAACGAAATGCAATTTAGGTCTAACCAGAAGTGCAATAAGCAGCAGTTACAGGATAGAGGTATAAGTTATAAGTGCACTTAAGGTTATATGTACAAGAAGAAACTGGATGATATTTACAGATGGATGTACAGTGATATGAACATAATGTACAGTTTGTGTTATCTATAATCAGGAAGACGTAGATTAACGAGTAGATGAAGGGTTTTACAGGTTCTACAGTAATCATAAATATGCAATAGATATGGACATAGATTTACAGGATGCTATCTACAGAGATATACAGAGGTATAAATATAAATGTACAATGTGTCTGTACAATAAACACACACACACACACACACACACACACACACACACACACACACACATGAGAGAGAGAGAGAGAGAGAGAGAGAGAGAGAGAGAGAGAGAGAATATGTATATTATAATATATACAACATATATATATAGTATTATATGCTGCATATGCATTAATGTGACATCCAGTTGTTTACCTTCCTCACCACCAGGGAAGCTAGTGATTCAATGACTTCGTTACAAGAGCACTATTTAAGGATCTAGGTAGAACAAGAACTGTGAAGTACACTATAAGGGTCATTTTACAGATCTGGTTCCATTACAGTAGGTTAAGTGTCCCAAGATGTAATGCTGCCACAACTTTTAATAACATTAATAAATCTATATTTAAACTGCAACATTTCAAATTATTACATATTTTTTAATAATTAACAGAGAGAAAAAAAGTATAATGACATCAATTTCAACCTTTATATTTGTGTTTTTCCAAAGAGTACAAAGAATTTTGCCTGTCCCCATTGTCCATTCTACCAACAGCATGGTCAATTCTGAGATAATAATGTTAAAATTAGGCACTGCTAACCCCTTCCCTTGTACAATATATTATCTTTGGAAAAGAGATTGAGTTTTAGGACAATTTAAGTTTTTTTCTCAGTCCCTGAGTTTAATTCAACTCCGTAACGAAACTACCACCACCCCCATTTAATAAAATAATGGTTTGATCCTGTGACATCATTTATGAGGAATAGGAATCATCAAAGTCTCTTGAACAGCATGGTGTAACAAGTGGTAAACAATTTTCTGGATTCTCATAAATATTTTATGGTTTTTATGAACATATAGGTTCCGTCAAGCTTAGACGTTCAACACTGTTGGGGGGAAAACTCATAGTATAGAAGGTTTTATCAAAAAGTATTTTTTATAGCTATAAAATAGAACAATACCAAATACCAAATAATGCTGTGTCATTCTGCTAGCTGCAAGCGTTAAGAATTAGCATTAGATTAAGATAAAAACCCCACATTTTTCAGTGTTATGGGGTTGAATGACTGCTACAGGGATGAATATCTTTGCAATATTTAATGTAAATTCATATACACACAATATTTTGGAACTTACACTACTCACAATCAGTTATGGATATTGTTATTTACATGATTTACTCTGAATTTTAATGAAATAAGTAAAAGTTCCCTTTGATATTACAAAAAATCTGGGGACAACCCCAAATAACCAAAATGGACAATGTCAGTAGCGGGTGTTTCCACCATTCATTGCAATGACAGCGGTATCTCATGCCCCTCACTTGCCTCATGATGTTGTTCTGAGGCAATGCATTCCAATCTTCCACAAGTGGCACACACAGTTCTGCCAGGTCATGTGGGTGTGGGGTACGATCATCCAGTCTCTGTTTCAACTGGTCCCAGACCTGCTCTATGGGGTTCAGGTCAGGGGACATTGATGGTCATACCATATGGGGCACTCCGACTTCCTGAAGTCGAGCTGTGACCATTCTGCCACGATGTGGTGGAGCATTATCCATCCATTTCCCCCCTTTTTTCCCCAAACTGTCCTTCAATGGGGCAGTCTGGGAGGGGCTGTTTTTCTCCTCTGTATCCTTTCCTCGTGTGTTGTATTTCCTACTTTGAAAGCGCCGCGCACGCTGGCAGCAACTCTTCCAGTTTCACCGCATGTAACTGTGTATGTGACAAATAAAGTCAGTCTATCTATCTATCTATCTATCTATCTATCTATCTATCTATCTATCTATCTATCTATCTATCTATGAACAGAAAGTTTGCTGGCGGAATTGGGGGATGATGGGTTCTATGATGTCTAGAATTTTTTAAATGAAACTTGTATAAGTGACTGTGGTCTTGCCTCTCATTCTCATATGAGAACTTTTCAGCATTGCTTTCAAGTTCATGTTCATTTTAGCAGTTACTTATCAAAGGACACTGATTTGTCAATACCTTCAGATTTAAGGAGGCAAAGAGAGTACGCGGCAAGAAAAAATGCTGATCCAGAACGAAGGGCTTCCATTTATAGATGTTTTTATTGCAAATTAATGCATAGTTTATATTGCATTTAACTGATGTTTTTATTCTGTCTAGATTTCATCTAAATTATCCAAAGGTATAATACTACCAGCAGCTTCAAACGGTGCTGTTTTATAAACGAGTTTTAGTTCACACCTCAACTTGTTTTAAAATAGACAACATGCATGCAGACTTGTAAAACTGATGACAGAGTAGTGAGTGATCCATGGGCGATCATCCCTATCACAATATGCTCAACCCTGTTCTAAAGCATTCAACCCTGTTATGAGGTACAATTTTTTACCTTTTACCTTGTCATCAATAAACAAAATAAAGCTTCAAGCTGTTTTTATTGTGTGTATTGTTATTACAAATATGTTAAGTTATATTTTGTAAACATTACATAATATTATTGCACTTTTCTAGCAAAAATACAAAGTTCAATGACAAAGAGTCATGCTTTTGCAGATTATGAAGTAGAAATTCAGGGGATTGCTTTATTTTCTATATAATAAAAATATATTATTTATTATTATTATTTAAGGGACACATAAACTGCTAGGCCATGTTGGTGGCAGCTCATAAGCCTATTGTAAAATATAATAGCAGAATTACAAATTCTGGTTGTGACGGGGTTGAATTAAAATATGACTTGTGTCACACAAATATGCCAAAAAATAACTTAGTTTTCTATGTTTAGGTGGAAAAAGTGTTTTTTGTACAGTACTGACATTATCAGGCATTATCAAATCAAAAAAGATCTAAATTTGTAATGTAATTTTTCACCATCCTTCTCAATCACAAATGGCACCATTTCTGTAGAATCACCAATAACCTTCTTTGGTGTACTGAGGGGTCTGTGTTTATTCCCTTTGTCTATCTTTTCTTTGATAATGCCCACTCCGATGATACTCTTACCCTGTTTGTTCTGATTCCTGTGTAACGCAGAAAAGTTTAAGGAACTCTAGATCATCTTTGTTATGGCTGTCAGCCTGAGAATGTGTTTATTAGTAAATGTTTATTTGCAATTCTCTTTGCCGGTCATTACATAATACTACACCTAACATCTAAATCCATGCATTTTAACATCTAAAACATCTAAGTCTAAATCCATGCATCAGTGATATAGTAACCCCCTACTTTTACGTGGATCAGGAATGGATTACGTGGAATTTACTAATTTTGTAACATACATAATAATGTACATTCAGCTACATTTCCATAAACAATACAAATCTATTTCTCCTTGCTGCTGATTTGCTGCTGCAGTTCGATGCACCTGTGGCAGGCAGTCCAGAATTTCTTCTTAAAGCCCTATATTTTTATTACTGTAAATTAAATTAAAAGAGGCGGTTGAGCTGTCGGTACAGCAGGTCACTACAATACAACTCCTTCTGAAGTTATATATACCTCCTGCCACTCAGGTGATGCCGATCTCGGCCTAATTGGTCTGTTGGAAATCGGGCTGTTCCCTAGGGCCTGTTTGCCACTCCCCTTCACCTCCTGTGCCAGGCCTTACACATACAAGTAGCGACACGTGTGGAGGATGTTTCGCATCTCGGGTGTGTTCTTATATCACTCAGAAACAAATGGACTGAAAGAAATAGGAAAATAACAATGAATAGGAAAATCGGCCACATTACGCTTGTGTAGTTGTTGAGAACAACACTCATTTATTTAACTGTCTGAATAATCTCTCCATCATTTTTAGGGGTCCAAGCACGAAGTGCGTAGGAACCCTATTGTTTTTCTCCAGATTTTTTTTATTTATTTTTTTTATTTTTTATTCTTATTCTTCCCTACGTAAAACTCCGACCAGGGCCTAAACCGTACAAGTTTTGTAGAAACCCTTTGGGGTAGGTGGCGCTGTAACGGGCCCATGTACGTTTGTGCTCCCATCTCTGGCACTGTAAGTGATAGTAAAAAAATTCTTTCACCT